>JASAND010030275.1:0-136255 GCA_030248195.1 Trissonchulus latispiculum | reverse complement strand
AGAGACGGTAAAAGTCAAACAGAAACTTTTAAAATAAGAACATGGAAACTGGATTCCATACAAAAACAGCCACAGATGCCCCAGGGATTAAATTATGGGAACATTCTTTTTGTCTTTAACTGTGAAAATGAAGGTGTCTGTCTCGTTTTAATACCAACAAAAAATCAACATACAATACACAGAGAACTCTCCTTCTGCTTGCCGATTGCCTACATCCTACGAACTAAAGACAAAGTAAACTGTTAAATGAAATTATCCAATTAAAATTTTGTGAGTATGTCATACGAAACGGGCGTCGAAAACATAAAAACAAAGCATAAAAATCGACGAAAAGTTAAATAGCAATTTGCGAGTGTGTGATGATCAAACCATCTTAACAGATCCTATACAGGAAATCCTGGTCAGTCACAAAAGAGCAAATGAGTCTAAAAACTGGCAAATAAGGAGCTATCTCTGCGTTTATGCAATATTTAATCTACACACACTCTCTCTCTCTCTACATGTTATATACACTTATAGAGTGAAAAATGCATCTACGTTGGGCCAAATTCGCAGAAGACATCCCCCCCAGTTCCCTTTTGCAGTCAGAAAGGAAATTAAGCCCTTAAAAACAACAAATTATGCCAAAATTAGTTATGGCTGGTTTAAAATGATTTAAACAATCCTGACAATTCTGACAATCATCCGACCTAAGTGAATTATTACAAAAGCAGAAAACTACAACAACAAAAAACAAAGGTTAACTTAAAGTTATAAGACACGACTAGATTTTTCATACCTACACATTATACAAAAACGAATGCTCGGATATAAAACGGCACACATACATTAATAAATCTGCTCAAAGACCATATAAAGCAAAATAGAAGATTGCACTGGAACTAAAAATGACAAAAAACAAAATCTCCAAAGTTTCCTATTGTATACAGAAATTTACACAATGAACACCACACGCAGAATGTCTAAAAGAAACTGGACCATTTTTAGCAATGCAGAAATGTCTACTCTCAACACAATAGAAACTTTTGCCATTTTAAAATCGACATTCTACGAAACATTATCAACTTGTCAAGTCTAGGACGACTTAAAGTTGATATGACAGACAAGTACATTCACATGAAAAGTCTAAATTAGGTTCAACTCAAAATGAGCGCTACTTTACTGCTTTTGGTTGTCGTTCGTGACCGTTTGAATGCAAAATTTGTCGAATTAGCAAAGAAAATCACGAAATAAGGGTTGTGCTGAAATACCTGTGATGCGCATTGCACAGGTAGAGAAATCTGTGCAGGTTAGACATTAGGTTCGTTAAATTAATTCAATACAATTCTACTAGTGTTAAAACCGGAGTATAAAATAAAATCAAAATTTTAACTCTATCAGCAGAAATGGTACAAACTACACAACTGTAAAAAAACAACAACAACAAATCGACAACAAAAAAGTGTAAAATTACACGTTTATACACATACACAAAACTAAGAAGAAATTGTGCCATCTTGCCAAAGCTCGATAACCACAGAAAAGGGTAAAAAGAAGGAAGACAACATTGATGATCAAAATGAAAAACAAACAAAAACTAAACTAGACAGAAAAAGAATACAGGTTAAAAACAAAAATGATAAATGCGCAGGTAAAAACAACAAACACCCACACATTTATTTTCTTACCAATAATGTATACATATACTAGATGCACGTTTTATAAAACTAAAAAGCACATATATCTAGATTTTCCGACAAATCTCTGATTAAATCTTGGATTAAGTGCGACAGTATCGCACTTCAAATACTAAAGCTTACAAACGACTAAACAGTCAAGGTTACCGTTACAATAACAACAAGAACAGGATGATACTAAAAAATGGAGTGAGGAGAACCATAGGATTGCAATGACAGCTAGAACAATCCAACTTTTAGAAACTTACATATGCATAACACAAATACATCAGAAAAATAGGACTTGTCTACGTGCCGCAGTCAGTCTATGCTATGCTACATTGTTTTGATAAGTGTCAGTGCTTTAAAAAGTGTTTCAAACGGATGCTGAACTTTTCAGTAGAACGTTACGACTTTGTGACGCTTCACCAGCAGTTTAAGACTGGTCGCCAACTAACTGGGAACTTAGATATAAGCAGTATACCAAGCACAACAGTATGCAATCCACATCATTGTATGATGAAATCAGTCTGAGAAGATCAGAAAACTTGCAGGGAAACTATATATACTCTCAGAGCCATAATAAATAGGAGGCAGTAAATTTAATCTTAAATCGTTAAAATACGCATAAAGCTGGGAAATCATTAAGTACATGATTACTATCTATATTTTGGTAGAAAGACGACATTCTTCGAAAGGCAGAAAATTTTTAAATAGCAGGAAAACATCTACAATAGAAGAAACACTTAAATCTAGTTCTATCTCATCATTAAACAGGCAATCCATTTGTAGTAGTAGTAGCAGCAGCAGCAGTAGTAATAGTAGTAGCCGGACCCGCATCTGATGTGGAGTTGAGGTGAGTCATCCGCACCGAAGATCCGGGCGGCAAATCCACCTCAAGTCGTAGACTGTCCTCTGTTTCTGGCGACCAACCAGGATCAAAATCATCACCCAAATTCCTCCCCTCTTCTTCTTCTTCTGCTTCTTCTTCTCCTTCCTCTTCCACTTCCAGAACCGGTTCTGCCGTCAACGGTTCCATGGAAGTGGGGGGACCCCCAAAGGGAGAGGACCCGTAGATAAGGGACGGTTTAGAGCCATTGATATGGGCTGCTGTGGATTTCTGACCAGCTGCTGAGCTAGGAACCCCGTAGGGGTGCTGTGGCTGTTTTTGAGTGGGGTCAGACTTGAAGGAATAAGAGGGATGGAGGGACCAGGCTCGAGATTCAATCCACTGGTTCAGTGGGCCCATCAGGGGGACCAGGGCACTGAGAATGCCGGCGCCCAGCAAGAGACCACCCGCATAGACAAAGGAAGCCGTGTAGGATCCTGTGGCGTCATAGACAGCGCCTAGAACCAAAAAAAACAGCTCCGTCTATTATAAAAAATGAACAGGCTCAGACTAAGCTTTCAGCGCTATACTAATCTAAAGAAAACTTGCGACAATAGGAATCAGGAAACTGCCACAAAATCTCAGGGCTTTGTCCTATCCTGTTCAAGCACAGTCCAAAGAAATCTATTTTGGGGAAAGGACTAAGATACTAAGAGAGTAGTAAACCAAACGAGGTACAATTTAATACATAAATTCTAAATTCGACAACTTCACAAAAAATGTGTACATACAACGAATATATAATCGAAACGCATACCCGCAATCGGTGAGCCAAACATGGTAGCAATGCCACGGAAAAGGAGAATCAAACCAAAGGCATTGGTCAAATGCTCAAGACCAAAATAATCAACCAGTATGATAGAAGTCAATGAGATATAGGATGCTAAAATGCACAAAAATAATATAGTCACTGACTATAGGAATGGGACGTGTATTGAAGAAAAATTCCCTTCTGTGTTCCCGAAAAACTCTCACAATGTACTACACATGAAGACTTATCCCGACAGTGGGAGGGGTTATGGTATGATAACCACTCCCTAAAATCTATGTGACTCCTGGAGAGAACACCAACCTACAGAAGGTTATAGGGTACCAGTGCTTATCTTCGGATTCACAGCTCGAAGCCAGCGGCGACAACTGCAATGTTGACTATATCTTGCTCGGCTTTCTCTAGGCAAAAAAGTGGGGGTGGGGAGAGTGGGGGGGGGAGCCCCCCCCACTAGTGGAGAGGACCCAAAAGTGGGGATCCAAAGTGGTCTAAAATCGCTAAAAATGCAGTAAAAATAGCCTGTTTTCTACATTTACTGCAATAACTGCTAAAAAGTGCTCAAAAATTGAGTTTGAGTACCAAAATAGACGATTTTTGACCAATTCTTAAAAGTGGGCATTTTCTGGGCACCGTATGGTGAGTGGGGGCGAAGCTCAAAAAAAGTAGGTGTGGGGCCTAGTGGGGGAAAGAGGTGGAGTGGGGGGCCCAAAAAGTGGGGGGCGCCCCCCCAGTCTTGTGTTCTAAAATCAATACTCCGCAACAACATTAAAAGTTGTAATGAGTTGCAGATTGCGGGAACACAATCCAGATCTCTCTCCCTCCTTTATGCAATGAAATGATTTTGGACTTCACATAATGTCCTCTGGCACAAAAACGTTATGACTTTAATGATAAAATAATTTCTAAGAGGAAAATTTTGCCATCCTCCTCTAGTTTTTTTCGGACAACCGGGATTTAAGGTTTAAAAGCTGGTAGGAAGGAAAGCAAGAGACCACCAAAATAGGGAGGGGGGGGGGGGCAAGTATTTTAGGTTAAATGCAAAAATCGCTGTTTTTAAGCGAACAAGACAGTGTGGAAGTGACCTTTACAATTTGACTGTAAAAATATACTTCTTTGATATACAAAGTGGGTGGGAGCAGGACCCAAGAAACTGAGGAGTCCCACAAAAATGTGCAAAATGACAGGGGCTACACTTACAGACAAAGAATCCAAAGACAGCCGCATAGGTGGCCAACAGGGGAAAAGAGGTGAGCAGGGGACAGAACATCGTCAGGAGGCCACAAATCAGCAGGGAGACATTTGTAAGAGTTAGGGCCGAGACCCACTGTTTGTCAGTGATCCAGCCAAAAAATACCCGTCCAAGGGTGTTGGTGATACCCAGAATGGAGAGAAGGAAGGAAGCCTGGGCCCGGGGCACTTCCTGGGCCAGGGCGTGATCGGGGAGATAGACAAAGGGGACATAGAAGGCCAGCATGCCCAGAATGCTGGATAGGCCCAGTAGAATCATCTGTGGCTGTCTGAAAAGTAATCAAACCGAGGTTAAATTAAAGAAAGATTAGGATAACGTGGGGGGATCGGGGGGGGGGGGGGTGCAGACTCCCCCAAGACCACCGACAAAAACGAGTAGACCCCTTAGCGGAAAAAAGGGCAGACCCCCTCTAGTCCAGATGGGAAAAATTAGACCCCTCAGCGGTTTTAAACAAATATCGTCATTTCTGCACTAAGATGTGGCCAAAAATATAAAAATGTTACAATTTTTGCTAATTTTGGGGTAGACCTCTTGAAAGTTTGGAATTTTTTAGGGGTAGACTCCTCGTCAGACTAAGGGTAGATTCCCCTCATCAAATTCGGACCCGTGTTAATGTATTTTGGTAGGTACCAAAAATATCAGCAGCTTATTAAGTAGTATAGCTACTAAAAGCAGTCAACACTCAGCGGAGATCAGATAAATTTTTAGCTGTTAGTTTAGTGCCAACCTTCTTTTGTAAGCTAGTCAGAGTGGTAAAATTTGCAAAAATTGCACATCCAAGTCAGACATTTACCAGTACATATCATGAGGGTGCGCGGAGCGCCCCTCATAATATGAGCTATAAAGGCACTTTGCGGATTAGGGAAACTGTTAATTAGCCATAACTAATTAACGGTAGGGAGTTGAGAGCTAAAGTTTACATTTTTGAAATCTCCAGGCCAAGAGCTTTCGAATGATACCAAACTTGTCCGGAAAAAATGAACTTTGAAAAAATTGACTTTTTGATACAAGTTTAAAAGTGGGGTTTTTTTCCTCTGTATCGACCACTTTTATAGGGCGATTTTTGCGCACACCGATTTTTCAAACGGCCCATAGGAAAAATTTTTCTATACTAATTTTTGATTATCTAGGTTATGGTCCAGATCAAGTTTATGTTTGACTTCCGAATTTCGCTCTGGGTCGATTTTTACAGATGGTCAAAAATGGAAAAATCGACGTTTGGACTTAGAAATTTTTCGAGGTCCCAACACAGAAAATTGTCAAAAAGTCGTCTAAAATAGCATTTTTTGGCCATTTGGTGGTGCGCAGATATAGTAAATCGGGGTCGCTGAAAACGATGAGCATACTGCCGAAACCGATGGATGTGACCCTCAGGCCCCATGGCGCCCGTGGTTCCTCGCCCAGGGTCAAAGTTGGGAAAAGTCCGTAAAAACGGCCATTTGGTGGTGCCCATATATAGTAAATCGGGGTCGCTGAACACGATGAGCATACTGCCGAAACCGCCCGAAGTGACCACTGGTCAGCATGGCCCCGTGACACCTCGCCCAGGGTCAAAGTTTGGAAAAGTCACTAAAACAGCGTTTTTCGGGGTTTTGGTTGGGGGCATATATAGTAAATCGACTACGCTCGTTTCAATGAGCATATTTTTAGAACCGACGGAAGTGACCACTGGTCACCATGGCCTAGGTGGCCTATTGACCAGTGGTCAAACCCCCTAAAACAGCGTTTTTCGGGATTTTGGTTGGGGGCATATATAGTAAATCGTCTACGCTCGTTTCAATGAGCATATTTTCAAAACCGACGGAAGTGACCACTGGTCACTATGGTCTAGGTGGCCTATTGACCAGTGGTCAAACCCCATAAAACAGCGTTTTTCGGGGTTTCAGTTGGGGGCAGATATAGTAAATCGACTACGCTCGTTTCAATGAGCATATTTTCAGACCCGACGGAAGTGACCACTGGTCACTATGGCCTAGGTGGCCTATTGACCAGTGGTCAAACCCCCTAAAACAGCGTTTTTCGAGGTTTTGGTTGGGGGCATATATAGTAAATCGACTACGCTAGTTTCAATGAGCATATTTTCAGACCCGACGGAAGTGACCACTGGTCACTATAGTCTAGGTGGCCTATTTACCAGTGGTCAAACCCCCTAAAACAGCGTTTTTCGGGGTTTTGGTTGGGGCCATATATAGTAAATTGTCTACGCTTGCTTCAATGAGCATATTTTCAGAACCGACGGAAGTGACCACTGGTCACTATGGTCTAGGTGGCCTATTGACCAGTGGTCAAACCCCCTAAAACAGTGTTTTTCGGGGTTTTGGTTGGGGGCATATATAGTAAATTGTCTGCGCTCGTTTCAATGAGCATATTTTCAGACCCGACAGAAGTAACCACTGGTCACTATGGTCTAGGTGGCCTATTGACCAGTGGTCAAACCCCCGAAGACAGTGGTCATTGTTTGGAATAGAGAATCTTCTGGGACTAATAAATTGCAGACTACTTCTGCCTAAGAGCAGCGCTCCCAAAAATTGGAAGAAGGACAAGTAGAAAAAATGCTCCTTGCAGTCGCATGTAAAATGCAATATGAGCTATGATGGTCAACATTTAAATATGTCAAGGACAAGATTTAAAACGTCTAATATGAGCCAGCATCTAAATCGGTAAAGGACAAGCTGTAACTGGCTAATATGAGCCGCCACGTTTCTCTTGGGCTCATATTGACGCGAGGATACTAAGTTGAGTTAACTATTTTTCACTTTTCAAATTCGCATGTACACGTAATTGTCATGACATACGTCCGGTCTTGATACAATAAGTAAAGTCAAGTGGGTAAGCACACATCAAAGTTTTACACATCAGCTGTGTAGTTTATTGTATAAGTGCTGTGTACAGTAAGCCGGTACTGAAGACTTGAAGAATACCGGTTTACTGGAGCTTTATGCATTTGTATCTAGTTTGCAGTGTGTGTCTATGATTTAGAAAACTGGTATATACCAAATGTATATGCCACTTAATTCAACTTTAAAGGGGAGAACTTTAGCTGCTTAAAGTGTTCACATATATACCCTAAATACGGTGTTTGAGCTAGTGAAATTAGATTCAGACATGATAGAGAAGTTAGTAACTGATTTGCCTACCATTATCTAAAAAACTAAGTATACCGCTTTTCGAATACAGTTTAGAAGGTTGTAGAATCAATCACTGGAAAACGTACAATCGTACTGTCTATCTGAAAAACTAATTATACGTGCTAACTGACAGGTTTCATGCATTGCAGAACATAAACGCACTCATACCGGTTACGTGCAATCACTTGCTGACCACTCTGCCAGACTGATATAGGTGAGGGCGGGCGTCATCAGTGGCGTACCCTTCACCTATTGCAGCTTTTGGGCTTTTGGTTCCCCCGTCAAACTTGAAGAAAAGCGTTTCTGCCCTGTGGTCTTCCATTCACACGTGTGGTTACACATGAATGATTACACACAGTGCTGTACTTATACACAAAACATTACGTATATATACATTGAGTAATATACGAATCTGATTACTGTACATTATCACTGATTTCAGAGAAAATTTCATCAATTAAACAATCATACTTGATATTTAATTCTTTATTCTTAATGCATTTATGCAGAAGTGTAAGTACAATATTAACAGGGTAATCTTTAGATTTAATCATTCTAACAAATTTAATACATGCAGTGACAAATCCATTCTTTGTGGATATTATCGCAGCATATCTAGCAAACTCGTTGTAAACCGCGTTATGTTTACAACTGAGGCTAATGTTGCTTTCATAACTAGGAAATCTAATAGACTTAAAATTAAAATTATCTCTTTTGTCATAAATGTCAGTAACAAATTTATTATTAATTACAGATATTTTAATGTCTAATACATCTGCACATTGATTACTGCTATTCATTTTATTTAAAGTCAAACAGGCCGGATATATATCCGGATTAACTTGATTAGCATGGTTATGATCATTAAGGAAGGTCATATCGTCCTGATACCTATATGCCTGCTTGAGTTTTTCTAAAGACTTAAATTCCTTATTTTTATACAGATTAGTAGTATATTTATATTCATAAGATAGAAGAGTTAAATTAGCTATAAAAGGAGCTGCATTAGTTCCCATAGGGATGCCAATATCTTGCTTACATATAATATCTCCTAAAACAAAGTAGCAACTATTTAGCAACCATCTAATCATATCCATAATAGTATCCTTTCCAGCCAGTATACCTTTATTAGTATTGAATCCCCAAGCAGCCGATCTTTCATACAGAATAAGCTTACGATTAGATTTACCAAATGCAATGTTACAAACTGATTCAAGGGAAGTTAAGATTTCTGGATGTGGTAGTGAAGTATACAACTGACCAAAATCAAACGTATTAACAGTTCTTGCTCTGTTATTACGATTTAAACCATGTATATCATTTAATATATTACTGTTACTATTAATTATCCAGAAAGGGTTATAGACACGGGAGTACCTAGTAATGGCACTTGTATAACATTTAACAGAATGTTGTATTCGCCTTAACGCATGACCTAGTCTTATTGATAATGGGCTGGTACAGCTGTTGGCGCTAGCAATTATAGTTCTGAAGCCAACAGGAGATTTGTGAAACTTAGGGATGATTTGAATAAAGGGCAAGTTAAGGTTATTGCTAGGTACACTTATTCCAAACTGTAAACAATCAGACTTTACCTTAGCAATTATGTTATCAGTTGTATCATTAATTAAGGTATAAGTATTATTATTATCAAAGATTCCTATTTCTTTAAGTAAACGATATACATAAAACTGTTTACATATTATGGCAAAATTTTGTGCCGCTTTATCAACTACAGTAAATACAAACTTGTCATGTAATTGAGAAATTACCTATAACCAAACCAAACATTATATGAAGCTAATGACATTACGCAAGACGGTGAGGATTTTTTCAGACTTGGGATTGGGAATAAAAGTAAAGAGTCTGTAGGCAAGATGGTAAGAGGTCGTCGTGATGTCAAGCCGTTAAAACCACGGCAGCGAGCGTCAATATGAGCCCAAGAGAAACGTGGCGGCTCATATTAGCCAGTTACAGCTTGTCCTTTACCGATTTAGATGCTGGCTCATATTAGACGTTTTAAATCTTGTCCTTGACATATTTAAATGTTGACCATCATAGCTCATATTGCATTTTACATGCGACTGCAAGGAGCATTTTTTCTACTTGTAAGAAGATGATAATTATGTAGCACAACCCAATCATATTCTACTATAATCCGGCCTTATTCTAGGAGGGGAGCAGCCCCCCCCCAAAATTGCGCTCCAAACCAGAGGGTGTCCCTTTTCTGTACCAAATTTTGCCTAAAAAATTCGCTCAGAAGGCCAAATTTTCAAAACTTTTGCGGCTTCGCCGGAGATTTTTCCTAAATTTTTGCCTTTTTAAATCCGCCTAGTTTGCCATTAAAAGCAATTTTTTTACAGTGTCTAAGAAAAATAGCGCTATTTTAGCATATTTTTAGAAAAATTTTGGCCTCCAAATTCCTTGGATTTTTTGGATCCCTAAGAAATTGCCACCCTCGTGAGAAAAATCCCTAGAATGCGCCCAGATAGTTTGTTTTAGCTTAGATTTGGAAACTAACTTCAGCAATCCCACATCAAGCATCTGCAGACAGACATGCCGCACAGAGCCGGGCAAACACCAACACCAACGACTGCCTCCGTCGTCATAGCCTAGCGCCGGCAGCATAATCTGATCAGCAGTGTCGTAGGGTACCGGACCCCCGGGCAGGGATATGGTACTCTCTCGATACAGTTTCAGGTCCGCATGCGATCGCTTGAACTCGGGTAAATTCTGTATCGACCCAGCCAGAAAGATATCCGACCGGTACATGGGGCGTGAAAATTCTCGTTGCAGCTCCGCTGGAGCCAGATCCGAGCCCACAAACTCACTGGCATTGCTGATAACCGACGGAAGGCGAGAGAGTTTCAGCAGGGACTGGGCATAAGATCGAGCGGAGACCCGGCTCATACGACGCTGTTGCTGTTGCTGTTGCTGGTGTTGGGAGCCGGGGGCAGTCACGTGACCATCTGCATGACTTTGCCGACTGAAGGAGCGACTGCCAAAATAGCCACTACCGCCGGCGTAGGCCGAGCCGGGATAGGGGGATCGACTGGGCTCACCGGCAGTGCCAGGGCCAAGGGACGTTTTTCGGTATCTAGCCTTGGTCGAGTGCTGACGCTGAAACGGACCGCCGCCTCCAGCCCCGGTTGGGACGCTTTGAGGCCAGACATGATCTAAAACAAGCAACAAAAATCAAAAATCAAAAAGCAACAATGCAAAATCAAAAACAAGATAAGACTGAAACTAGCCAAACAGCTAAACCTGTGCTCAACAGGAGAACTGGCTCTACCCCATTATCCACTCTGTGCCAAGAAAGAAGTTTTATCAAACCAACTAAAATTTGGTATGGGTACGTTTTCGTCCACACTGAGTTCGAGGACAAAACTGTCCAGTTCCCCTTTGTACTCCCTTGCGAATCGACAAAAAATGAGATTTCGCGAAATCTTTAAAATTTTGTGATATCAGTAAGTCAGCGTGGTCGAAAACATTCCCATACCAAATTTTAGTTCGATTAATCAAGTTTTGAACTTGTTAACACTGTGAGGGAGGACAATGGGGAAGACCCGAAAAACAAGAACTAAGAAATTATAGGAACAAGTTAAAACCTAAGAACTTGCAAAAATAAAAGTTCCAGAAAACATTTAAAACTGCTGCACTTCTTTACCGTCAGCCGGCCCTCCCGCTTCACTGTGACCATCCTGGACAACTGTGGACGCTGAAGGACTGTCCGCTCGCATGGTATTGGTGGAACTGAGATTGGGGGAGGGACTGGCTGAATGAGCAACATTCCCCTGGAGGGGGTCTTTGGCTGACTGATATCGTCCATTCTGAGCAGTGACGGCAGGCGGCGAGTGCTGTTCCTCCGGAATTCTGGCTAAGCCTGAAATACGTATAATTATGAAATGAAATGAAATCGTTACAGTCCCTTTGTTATCAGGCAGAAATCATTATCCGCTCAAGGGCTGATTCCCCCCACAATTGAGTACCTAGCGACCTCTCTACAAAGTCTACCCACCCTGTACACTCATTCACCTGTAAGCTTATGGGTCAAAGCTCGAAACAAGCGAGACTGCTGATAGAACGTGTACAGGGTTCTGTTGTGGTGGGGTCACTGGGAATTCAGTAGTGGGCAGCAGGGCCAGTGATTTTGTATAAATGGTGTTTTCTGTTCTGATCTTTCTAACGCTTGTCACACTCTTAGTTGCTATGCATTCTTGATGCAAAAATAATAAAAACGAAGCCAGCACTAAGTCATGCATTTTCAAAATCGGTTCTGAAAATTCCGAAGAGTCTATACTCTAAATTCCATATGTCAACAAAGGACACCAACATACAAAACTCTGTGTTGTCTAAATTAACAATACGATTGGTACAAGCATAAAACAGTACCAAGACACCAAATTTAAAACTACATCAAGCTAATTTTGTGTCAATTCATCTGTCCTAAAGAACTAACCTAAGGCTGGAGCAACAATGCTGGTAGGACTGGTTGGAGGGGAGCCGGGGGGAGAGGACCCTGTATCATCTTCAACAACAATAGACGGTGGACCGCCAGCACCCGTCCAGGCTCCACCTCCAGTTCCATTGCTACTGACGGCAGACGATTCAGACATTTTCGCGGCACGAACACGGGCCAACTTTTCTAGACTAAATCCCCAGGCAGGAGGGCTGGAACTGCCCGGCGGGGGCACATGAACCCCACTGCCGCCGCTCATCGAATTAATCTAGAACAGTCAAAAAGGGATAACAGCACTCTAACATGCACACTTGGTCCTACTGATAACCACAAGGCAACTCTAAAATTAACAAGAAACTAAAGAATATGATCGGATAAACCTGAAAACCCTACAAAGGTATAACACAAGAATGGATGTTGTTTACTACGAAATACATATCTGAGCTTCAGTCTGAGGAATGAGGGAATCAGCAACAAACTGTTCAGTTTCAACTATGAAAACAGTCACTACAATTCAATGCATAACCTTACGTACACTTCCAAATCTTCCAGAAGCTGGAGCTCCACGAGCCGAAGAGGACGGGATCGGTATGGGCTCAGAGCGTCCGGGACCCGTCGTCGAGTGAGCATATCGTGATCCCGGACCCCCACCACCTGTAGGATAGGAGGACATAGCGTTGATCGAGTGTTCCGAGAAGCTGAGCATCTCACGCTGCTTATCCTCCCAGAGACGTTCCAGTAGAGGCTTCTGGTTCAGGTCATCCAACTCCCCCGGGAGCTGCGGCGGGATCAGGGGGCGGAGTAAGGCACCACAAATGGCACAGTTAAGGATTAGGCCGGCCATCAGCCATAGGCTGCCGCGCCAGCCAAACCATTCCAGCAGGGCAACGGAGAGCGGAGCGAAGATGAACGTTCCAACGCCAGAACCGGCCACAGCCAGTCCAGTGGCCAGGGCACGCTTCCGCTCAAAGTAGTAGCCAACGTGGACAATGGCCGGCAGATAGATCATGCCGAAACCGATACCTATTGGTAAAAAACAGAAAACATGTTTTAACCGGGAATATATAAACGAAAAAAACCGTCGAAATCCTTTGATTCATATAACCAAGACTGTCTGCTAGAAACTGCTTGTTTCCTTGTCGGTACGTATATACGTTGTAAGTCAATTACGGCTCGGCCTATGAAGTTCTCACAAGAGTGCGAGTGTCAAAGTTACCCACTAAAACTACAGTTTTGCTAACGTTCCAGTGAATCAGCCAGAAAAATCCCACCTCCTGAGCTGAGGATGACAAGAAGGAAACTAATTGATTCTAATCACTAAAACCAAAAGTTTGATAAATATTAAAAATTTCAGAATAATCAACAATATAATGTGTACAGCACTACACCTATATACCTCCTAAGACTCCATAGAGCAGCATCAGATGGCCAATAGAGGGAGCATAGGGAGAGGCAAGAAATGCTCCTGTTCCAATTACAGAGCCCACAATCATTACAGGGCGAGAGCCAAACTTATTTACCAGACCACTGACTAGTGGGCCTAGACAACAAAAATAACACACGACATAACTTCTATAACACAAAACAAGTGACAAAACATGTATATACAGCCACCTACATAAGTAAGTAGGGACATTGCCCGGCTCAAAACACTATTTACGAAAGGCAAAATCGGGTTTTCTAATTCAGCAAAATCTCCAGCTACGTATTTTTAACTTTACCGCAAACCAGGGTACTTGTTACCAGGGGGGGGGAGCGCCCCCCCCCCGAAATACCTTCCTCACCGGGATCTTTTTGGGTACCCGAATTTTCGCCAAAAATAGGCAAATTTTCAAGATTTTTCGTAAAAATACTATTTTAAGCCTAAATCCAGGCATTTTTGAGAACTGTTTGTGTTTCTACATGCCAAATAACCCAACAATTACCATTTTTTGGCTCATTTTTGCAAAAAAATCTTTTCCCTCCCCAAGAAAATTTCGTCCCCCCTGGGCCCGGCCCCGGGAAGCCCCCCCCCCCCCCGAAAAAAAATTCCTAACAAATACCATGCTAACTGCGCATATGCAATGCAAAGTTGTATAATTAAAACAGAAGAGCAAACGTACCCACAGCAAGATAGACGCCTGCCAGCAGAGAACCAACCAGGGCAGCCATACCACGCGTCGTCGAATAGGAGCGGACAAACTCGTCCAAAAACAGGCCAAACGAATAGGCAATCCCGTCCACAATTAGGTTGGCCATAAACGAGGCCAGCACAACAATCCACCCGTAGCCACCATCCGGTGGAACTGGGACAAGAGAGGCTGGTTCGTCTAAAAACAGACCCAAAAAGTCTTAGATAGTCGCTTGATCAGCTTCAAGAACATAGAACAACAATGAACTCAAAAAAGAAGTTAAAATGTTAAAAGTCACAAACTAATATACGTATACGTAAATCTAAAACAGTCTACAATGTGTAGCATGTTACACACATGGCAACAAAAAGTTACAAAATGGTTGATAAACGTGAGAAGTTTAAAAATAAACTCAATTCGACGTGAATGTTTAGGTTGACTTTGACTTTGCATGATTCCCTTTTTCTAGTTAGTTTCCACTGTGAAGTTCTCTTCTCACATTTAAAAATTTCTTAACCTCCCCTTCCGCGCCCCTGCACAACTCTCTGTTAGCAATAGTGATCCAAAAACAAGCGCAAAATACATACTAAATACATAATGCCTAAAATAACTTAGAAAATAATATTAGAAAAATATAAAATTATACCCTCAGAAATTTAAATTCGCACACTATTAATTAATACCGGCACGAATGTCATAACATAACATCTCTCCCAACCCCACCGGGGTGTATATAGTCAAGCAGGGAAAAACCCACTCTTCCTAGCAGGAAAAACCCACTCTTCCTTTCTTGGACTAGAACTTTCGCCTGATTTGGGCTAGGCTTTGGTTTCATACTGTATTTGTAATTAGGGTTTGTCCTATGCTGTCGAATGAGCTATAGTTGGCTCTCCAGGCCCTGTCGTTAGGGAGAAATTAAAGTTTATCGTGTCGAGAAAAACCCATCGGCGGGAAAAAATCCACCAGGATTTTTTGCTGGAAGCGTGCTTGAACAATTTTGACGGTGCCACTCGAAAGAACGGATTGGTTTCAGTAGGTCTACATCGAAAACTACCAATATTTTGGAAAAAATTTAGGAAAACTTGAATTTTGAAAATTTGTTCAATTTCTGTATTTAAGCATCCTATCACTTAGAAAACGTGTTTTTAGTGCACTTAAGGGGGGGGGGGGCTACTAAAATCGACTTGCCCCGACTTTGTCCGATTGGCCTACTTTTTGGCGAAGATATAGAGTTTGGGTGTGGTCAAAAAAATATCGGGTACTGAGATCTTAGTTGCTTTCCAGCCATGTGCAGCCGTCGCGTTTATGTGCCCGACCCCCCATTTTTCGCAACTACCAACATAATTAATTAAAAATTTCTACTGACTGCTAGGCCCAAGCTTCAAAGCTGTCATTCGCCAATATGATTTGGCACATATGCCCCTACCCGCAGAAAAATACTAGATGTCTGTATCTTATCTGCATCTAAGGGAATTACTCTTCAAAGTTGAAGTTTTGGCAAAACTTTAAAAAATTTTGGCTAACGAAAGGAAATTTTATTACTGGTGCGAGCTATAAGGCTGTAATTTGGCATAAAAGGAGGCCCTATAGGAGTACTCATTTGTGCCAAATGGCAAGAAATTCTGCAACGTGAAAAAATTTGTATGTCAGCTTTAATCTTCAAAAATTGCCGAAACCGCCATTTTCAGTCTGTCGGATCCTGTGTAGAGGCTTTCTGCAGCCATAGAAGTTGCAAACCTTCACTAATCGAGCTGAAATTTTTTGTGGGGGTGTTTTCGACCTCGCTGAGTTCAAATATCTCCAAAAATTTTAATTTCAAAAAATTTGATTTTTTTGATTTCTGGGCTACCATTCTCCAAAAAAGGCGTTTTAGGAAATGTTTGAAGATTAAAGTTGACATAAAAATTTTTTCACTCGGCAGAATTTCTTGCCATTTCACACAAATGAGTACTCCTATAGGGCCTCCTTTTATGCCAAATTACAGCCTTATAGCTCGCACCAGTACTAAAATTTTCCTTTCGTTAGAATAAAATTTTTAAATTTTTGCCGAAACTTCAATTTTGAAGAGTAATTCCCTTAGATGCAGATAAGATACAGACATCTAGTATTTTTTGCAGGTAGGGGCATATGTGCCAAATCATATTGGCGAATGACAGCTTTGAAGCTTGGGCCTAGCAGTCAGTAGAAATTTTTAATTAATTATGTTGGTAGTTCCGAAAAATGGGGGGTCGGGCACATAAACGCGACGGCTGCACATGGCTGGAAGGCAACTAAGATCTCAGTATCCGATATTTTTTGACCACACCCATGCTCTATATCCTCGCCAAAAAGTAGGCCAATCGGACAAAGTCGGGGCAAACCTTTAGTAGCCCCCCCCCTAAGGTGGTGATTCCTTTTGGGCATATATTGTTATTTGTAAATTCGTAAATCAAGATGAAATTTGATGAAACTTTCCGAAATAAGTTCTTTTAGCGTTGTAACGAGCTAAGCTCTAGCTAAGCTAAACTTTAGTTAGCAAATATTTCTTCTCGAAGCTTCTAGAAACTTTGCGCGATTACGAAACACTCATGCAATCACGCAATCATTTTCATATAAGAACATATAACTGCATATAGCGTCATATAACCGCTGCCTATAAAAGCCGCTTTCCGAGACGCTAGTCAGTCAGTTCGTCTCGTCAGTCGCAGCTCGTCTTTCGACCAAACCAGTTTGTCTTTACTTTGTTAGGCAGCCAGTTGCTGCAAGGGATTACGGTAGCTTGAGGCTACATAGACTGCTCTAAGGCAGCGAGACGAAGAAGAAGTCAAGTTGCACTGCAGCTGAAGTCGAAGTCGATACACTACATATACACTACACTTTACACTAGTATACGTATAAGCAAAGCAAGCACAACTTACTTAAAAGCACAAGCAAAGCAAGCACAACTTACTTAGAAGCTGAAGAATTGCAGAAGCTAAAACAAAGCAAGCGGAACATAGCAAAACCTTTTTAACGACTTTAACACAACTACAAACATTAAATTTTACCAAGAACTAGTTCAGCAAGGCCCCCTTAATGCTATATTGAATTTGTAGCTGCGCGAAGTCTATACTGAGTGAGTACCGGCAACAATTTCAACTATTGCAGCATTAATCAAAAAATCCAACAACTTCCGGTAAACCGCAAACTAAAAAATGTATATATGTAGGTATATTTGTATACATAAATAATATCTGGATTATCCCTAGTGTGGGTGTGGGCCATAAATTCCGACATATATACCCCCATAACCCACAAAATTGCCAAATTATATATACCTTTTTCCCCTAAATTTTCAAAAACTTTTCCGGCTTCGCCGTATTTTTACCACAATTTTCACTATTTTAGTCTAAAAACCACTAGTCACTAGTCATTTCTAGCGATTTTTAGCAGTTTATTCACAAAAAACCCACAAAAATTCAAAACATTTTCTAAAAATATGCCCCCATCAAGCCCCCCATAAAAATGCAAAGGAATAAGCCAGTATATAGCAGAATTTAACAATAAGGTAGCAAGCAAAGCAGTGAATGCATCTGTATTGAGCGTAGTAGGAAAGCATATTTGGAAACTTTTAGAGGGTAACTCGTCCGCGCATGAGCATGAGGGAACAGGGAGTCACTACCACCCGTTTCGAAAAATTTTTAAATTTGTATTTGTATTTAAATTTAAATTTTTTGGAAAAATTGAGGTCTGGACCCTCTAACTTTTAGGGTCGCCCCCCTTTCAAACACTGAATATGCCCTTGTATATATCCTTTTTGTGCACCGATAGCGTATTTCAGTTCGTATCCAATTCAGCTAACATAAGATTGTTAAAATTCCGGGCTGGGCTTGGCCAAAAACTGATATTTTTTAGAGTAAATAATACTAGAAACGCATTTCCCGGGTTGTTAGATACGCAAAATTTTAGTTGTTTTGGTTGAGGTTTGGTGACAGTCTCCAAGTTTGCCCTGCCTCTTCTCTGCCAGTAATATAGAAGGTGGTTTTTATTTGGGAACACTGGCTTTTGTTTTGTGAATAGTTCCCAAAAGAGATCACCAAAAGTTTTTAATTATATACTCAGGATTGCCTAGGAGGCAGGCTATGGGCACATGTTGTCTGACCGAGCCCTATGCATGTGCACCCTATGTATATATGATAGGATTTCTGAGAGATTCGACCTCTCGTAGGCTTGCCTTGATTGAGCCCCAAAATTGATGTTTTCAGATTTCGCTTGTTCTCACATATATAAGTAATATATACTAGGAGACACTCTAAGAACTTCTGCATATGCCGTTTTCTTCTATACCGTCTACAACTCTCACAGCAGCTTGTCAAAGTTGATGCATTGTGCTGAATTTCGACTTTTCGGGGTCTGCAACTTCAAATTATTAAGCATGCGCTATTGGCTTTTGAATTGGCTCATACCGAATCCTGGGCGAAGGACTAAGTTAATTCATTGAATCAGCCCCATTTCAGCTTTCTGTGTTTCCTGTGGCACAAGTTTTTACACCAAATATGGCTTTCCTGAGGGTAACCAAATATCACTTTTTCGAAGTTTTTTCTGCAAATCCCTAGAATACAGGTTCGAGCCACAAATTTTCTATATCGTAAATTGTAAACCATATAGGTACCAATCAGATCCTAGGAGCTCCCCAAAATGAGATCCCTAGAGCTCCCCATCCCCCAAAATGGGCCGAAAAATCGAAAAAAAATTTCTCCAATTTGGCTGAAACTTGCCCGAAACATTGCCAAGGGTACCTAGGTTATATGTCTAAAATATTACGCCGATATCTTTTTTCATTATATAGTCGGCTATGGCGGGTCAAAGTTTCGCTGTTTTGTGCTCAAAAACGGCGATTTTTCGAAATTCGGGTGCCTGTGCGGCCTCATTTTCCCAAATGAAAATCGCTGAGCTCCTAGGATCTGATTGGTACCTATATATATGGTTTACAATTTACGATATAGAAAATTTGTGGCTCGAACCTTTATTCTAGGGATTTGCAGAAAAGACTTCGAAAAACTGATATTTGGTTACCCTCAAGAAAGCCATATTTGGTGTAAAAACTTGTGCCACAGGAAACACAGAAAGATGAAATGGGGCTGATTCAATGAATTAACTTAGTCCTTCGCCCAGGTTTCGGTATGAGCCAATTCAAAAGCCAATAGCGCATGCTTAATAATTTTGAAGTTGCAGACCCCGAAAAGTCGAAATTCAGCACAATTCATCAACTTTGACAAGCTGCTGTGAGTTGTAGAGGGTATAGAAGAAAACGGCAAATGCAGAAGTTCTTAGAGTGTCTCCTAGTATTATATACGTGAGAACAAGCGAAATCTGAAAACATCAATTTTGGGGCTCAATCAGGCCCGCACCCAAGATTTTGAAAAGGGGGGGGGGGGTCCAAGGTAAAACGCAACGGGGGGTCTGGTGGGCGGAGCCCCCCAGAACTTGAAAAATTTTTGCATTTTTGCCAAAAAACAGTACATTGGACGTTAATTTCTAAATGCATAAATTCTAAATAAAAATTTCTAAAATGAAAATTTTTTAAAAATAGCCGTTTTTGCCATAAAAATAGCAAAAATTTTCCATTTCGTCATCCCAAAAGGGGGGGGTCTAGACCCCTTGAACCCCCCCCCCCTGGGTGCGGCCTTGGGCTCAATCAAGTCAGGTCGAATCTCTCAGAAATCCTGTCATATATATACGTTACACGGTTTTTTTTGGGCAAAATTGGGGGCATTTGCCCACTCGGCCAAAAGTTTGCCCACTCAAATTTAAATTTGCCCAGCAGTTTGCCCACTGAAAAATTGGAGCACAGAGGTAAAAGAAATGAACATTTCTATTACGGTTTTATTGCTAATTTTCAAAAAATCTTCAATTTTTTTTCTGGGGGGCTGCCGCCCCCCAGACCCCCCGCTGGGATTCCTGTGTCACTGCTAAATTGCAACTTGATTAGCTTTACTTCACTCATTGTCTATTTCCAAATATGTCTCCTCGAAATGTTGCAAAATTTGTATTTATAAAAGATAGAATGTATTAATTTATATATAGAAAAATGCAACTGCAGAATATCGAAACTATGACTCAAAACATGTGCAAAAATATCAAAATTTGAAAAATTCGTTCAGCTTCTGGGGGGCGGCGCCCCCCAGACCCCCTGCTGCTGTTTTAGCGTTTTAATATGTATAATAACCCTGTATTGTATAAAAAACTAAGATTGTTTAAGGCACAACTAAAGAAAACGACAGGAAATTCGATGGTGTGGAATAAAACACGTTATTAAATAAAGCAAAGTTAAAATTAAGGTTAAAAATCGCCTAGCAAAATTTTGTAATTTTGCCCACCGATCTCTAAATTTGCCCACTCAATCCTAAGTTTGCCCACTAAAATGCCCACTGGCCGTTTTGAAAAAAAAACCCTGATACGTTATATATATATCTATACTTGGGTTATCCCACGTCACCCTGCAATAGTTTGGGGCAAAAACTGTCGACTGATCTTTTTTTGGGAACCTCACTGTGACTATGCAACAAAGAGGAATATACAGCAAGCAGTGGAATTAACGAACGAAAGTCTGGAGCTATTTCAGATTTTCGATTGAGTTTTGACAGCGCACATTTTGCTAGAAGTTAGAACCGTCCAGCTGTCCTTTTTTAGGGTTTTGAAAGTGGGGGGGCTTCGCCCCCCTATTTTAGGGGGAAATGGGGGGGGGGGGGCTTCCGAAAAGTGGGGGGGGGGCGATCCCAAAGTACAAATATACCTAAATGTTTAGCGAAAAATTAGCATTTTGAAGGCAAAAACGCAAAAAAATCACTGTTTTTAAGCTGAAAATGAACTTATAAGTCTATACACTAGCAGGGCTGTTGCGCGAGGTTTTCCAAAAAATAGGAATAAAAATAGGAATTTTGCCATCAAAAAATAGGAATAAATAGGAACATTTTGGTCAAAAAATAGGAAAAATAGGAATTTCCAGGCTTAAAATGAAGGCTTAATTTTTCGTTTTCAGCAGAAACCGCAATTATATACTACGTGTCTTTAAATGAATTTTTCCTGAAAACTTTTAACTCTTATTTTGAATTTAACGAACGGTGGTGACACCATTTTTCGGGATTCGATTTTCGGGAATTATAACCATTTGAAGCCGAAATATTTCACCGCTCGGCCAATATCTGGGGCGATACTATTAAAACTTTTTGAGTTCAATCTGGGTTTAACCAGGGATAGACACAGGAAGGAACTACCGGAAAAAACAGTTTTTCTGTTTTTCCCACAGCTTTCGAAAGAACTAGCTAGTTTTTCTGGTACGTAACTTGGAAATTTTTTGAAAAATTAGCAGTAAAATTTCCGAAAACTTTTTCTGAACAATTCGGAGATTCTCTAGAACGCCCTGAGGCCCGAATTCATTTATTGCTTATAAACAGTTTCAAACCTTACAGTTATAAAAATTTACCGATTTCTGGCCTGCACTTTATTTCTGAAATGAAAAAACTTTTGATCTTGTGAGCACTCCTTCTAGCGACAGATAGAGAAAATTAATGAAAAATCAGTCAAAGTGCTCTAGAAAATTGCTACTGGGTCGCCAATTTCACAAAAATCGCTAGTTTTGCTGGGAACCTTACATTTCTAAAAATGCTAGAACTAAAACACAAACACCCATGGTTAACGTACGAGTAAAACAAGTGTGGATGTGAAACGAGCACTGCATACGTATTCAATTATACAAAACGTATGTAGGCCCAATTACCAAACATTTGGGAACTTAACTTAATCCGTGCTGACTCATTTATAACTGCGAATTTTTAAAACAGGAAAATGTTGTGGCAATGGTCGTATAAAGCTTTTAATTTTCACACTAACAATTTAGAAACCCAACGCACCTATGCACCAAGGCACCTAGTGTAAGCTGGAGGACTAATATATATAAGCAAAGGTAAGACGAGGGCGTTTTAAAAACAAGGAAAACGTAATTGCGCCGAAGGCGCAAAATTTTTCTAAAAACCTATTTTGACATTCAAAGCTTAAAGAAAGTTTTGTATTCTGTTCAGCAAAATAGCCAAGATAAAAATTTACACTTTACACTGGTTAAATACAAAAAATAGGAAAAAATAGGAATTTCGGCTGAAAATAGGAATAAATAGGAATGTCTCGAAAAAATAGGAAAAAATAGGAAAAATAGGAACCGCAACAGGCCTGCACTAGCTAAAAATTGAGAAAATTTTTGAAAATTTTACCTCAAAAACCTACTTTTTCGACACTTTTGGGCGACCCCCAAAAAGTGGGGGGGACTTGCCGAAAAGTGGGGGCTCAGAACAGTGGAGGGGGAACCGAAATGTGGGGGGTCCTCCGCCCCCCCCCCCGCCATAAAAATGCCAGTCCAGAGGCACCTACCCTCCCAGGAAATTTCGGCCTTCCCGAGCACCCAATTATGCTAAATTTTTCAGAAAAAATTTCACCTTCCACAAGGTATTATATATATTAATTAACCTGAAGATGTGTATTTTCAGCCCATATCCAAAATCCCATATCCATTCCGAGGCGTTTTCATTGAAGTATATACGTAAGTCAAGCTAAAACTGAGTTTTGGCCCATTGCCGATAAAAATAGTTCCCGCTCCCGTCCAGAAATCTTGAATACGGCCAACCCCTGGGAAAAGTTTTCTAAAAATGCCAGGCCGCCTAGGAAAGATCCCACAAACGCATATATACAAACGCATATATATATATATATACGTATATATATATATATATATATATATATATATATATATATATATATATATACTCCGTTAGATTAAACCTATTCCATCCCAATGCAATTTACGTATATGCGCACATCTTGTAAAATCTCTCTTACCGTCTTCATCCTGTATACAATTATCATCATCGTAGACACACTCGCTGGCGCTACGATGTCGACTGTGACTAGAAGGAGCAGTCAGCAGCTGATCTTCTTCCCGAGCCCCATAATTTCCCGGCGAATGCGGAGGAGCGCCCCATTCCTGCTGAGCGTGTTCCCCGTCAGGATTTAGTTGGACAGGCAATGCCATCCGCAGAACATGAAGTGAATGTTATAGGATACGTGCACAAATAAGCTGATGAAATGAGGGAACTAGAATAAGTATGAGAATAGGAAAATATCAAAACGTGGACACCCAGAAATCTAACCAACCTTGCGGCCGGTTTGGTCACTTCGTCAGGCGACTCCTGGCTATTACTCGCTGCAAACGTTCCCGGGGGCTATAGGATTCCTTATTCGAATGGGAGGGTAGGCGACAGCGAATAAGCGAAAAATGCCATTTAAATAGAAATATGTTTGGGAGAGGGGGGGGGGGACAAAAATTTTGCTTGGTCTCCCCTTATGGTTCGAAAACAATTTTGTGTCTCCGATTTGGATGAGAAGGTGCTCCCAGGGTAAATCGGGGTCGCTGATTTCAAAAATCATATCGAGAGATCGATCGGATCAATCGATCGATCAATAGAATTGATCGATCAAAATCGATCAAAAAATTTTTCTTTCCGATATTCGCAAAATCTCCCCAAAATTTTCGATTTTATGCCATTTTTGGGCACTTTTTGGCCAAAAATCTGGTGGAGGGGGTAGCAAAAATCTGAAAATCTGGGGGGTCGCCAAAATTTGTCATTTTGGTGGGGGGGTCCCCCCACCCCCCCCCCCCTAACACACCTATGCACTAGAGAGCTTTCGTTTGATCACGCCTAAATATGATTTGGTCACGCTCATTTTTTTGAAAATCATAAAATTTTTATTTTTAAATATTATTATTTTGCTTTAGGGTGACACTTATATATTTCCTCCCCCCCCAACAGTTGTTCAGTATTGGACGGGGGTGATCCCACATCAGACCGACACATTTCGGCACTTATTTAGATGGGGGGGGGCGATTTTTTTCGCCTTGGTCCCCCCTTATGGTTCGAAAAAATTTTTTGTCTCCGATTTGGCTGAGAAGTTGCCCTTAGGGTATAGCCATGGGGGGAAAACCCCACATTTTCGGATTTTGGCTGGAACTTTTTTATTATAAGGGTTAGATGAGAACTTTATATACCATCGTACTTGGCGTACTTAGAACTTTCTTTTAAGCCTATTTGCACTTCTCTAAGTTGTACCGTTAGAGCGGTATAATGCAAAAAGTAGCGGGGGAAAAAAACCCAATTGGGGGAAAACCCAAATGGTGGGGAAATAAACCCACCACTCACAGGTCTTAAAAATTGTTCTATCGCCATTCTGACACTTCCAGTGTAAAATTCAACCCTTTTTTAGTTAGTATGAACCAAAAAACCCGATCTAAGTAGCTTTTTTTGAGATCTCATGTGCCGTTGAAAATGCTGCATCAACTGGCCAGGTTTCATAAAGTTTAACACATAAACATAGGGCAATTTTTAAAAAATGCTAAAAATGATGTAATTTGATAAAACTTATTATTCTATCGTGTAGAGAATGGTTTTTTACGTAGAATTGGCTGTTAAAATCCGCAATTGTATAGTCAAGCGGGAAAAAAACCCACTCGCCAATGCGGGAAAAAAACCCACCCCCAGTGTGGGCTTACCGGTATGAGCTATCTAGGTTTTTAATAGCCTATCTTGAAGAGCATCCAAAATAACCCTGGAGGGTGTATTATGGTAGCTCCCACTGCTTCCCTGAAAATTTTTTGGGACTTTGAAATTTTTGGAAATTTTGGTCCGACCAAGTGCCGAAATTTGGCAAACTTTGCCGGGCCACCCTGAACTACTGGAAAGACTTAGACCAAAGCGGATTATATGTACCTGTAGGGCATCTGTTGCGCTTCATGATGATATATGTCACACTGCTCTGACCTCTCCGGTGCGACCTGGGGGTGACCTGGAGTTGGCGGGAAAAAAAACCCACGGCGGGAAAAAAACCCACTTTTCAAAATTAATTTTTTTTTCTAACCATTGACCGGAAAGGTCAAACCAATACATACATTTGTTTAATAGAGCCTATAGATTAAATTGGTATAGGTTTTACCTGGGTTCGTACTGTTATGAGTGGTCCAGGGGGTCTAAATCGGACACGGTGCCATTTCAAGCCAAAATTTCAATTTTGACCAAAAATACTTATTTTTGTCTTAAAATGGGTCTAGTTTGGCTCTAAATACAAGAAAAACACGTTTTCTACACGATAGGATGCTTAAACTGCCGAAAATAAACAATTTTAAAAAATTTCCAAAATTTGCCTATGTTTATGTGTTAAAGATACAACATTTTCAAATGACCATATGACCTCAATTTTAGTACAAAAACTAATATATTTTGATGCAGTTGTACTAAAAACAACCTGCTCTTTCATTTGGAATGGTTTAAAATGCTCCTGGCAGCTTGCCAAAAATTTTTTGGGGTGGGTTTTTTTTCCCGCATATGGGTTTTTTTCCCGCATTGGGTTTTTTTTCCCCGCCAGTTTGGGACAATTTTTCTCGCTAACGGCACACCCTAGAGAGGTGTTCTATAGCTCATAAGAAAGCTTACGACTAGGCCTAGCTACCTGTATAATCAGCATTTCGATATGTCAAACCATTAAAAAGTTCTGGCCAAAAATCTGAAAAGTGGGTTTTTTTTCCCGCTTGACTATACCTGTATAGGGTCCTCCAGCTGCGAAATGGCACTTTTAAGGTCTTTAGCCCCTAGCTAGCCAGGTAAGCAAAATTGTCCGAATCTGAAAGCATAGCATGACGCAGCGTACTCGATAGTACCGTGCTATAGTCTCTAATTGTTTCCGTGTTGAGTTAAAAAATTTTTCAAAAAAATTTGGGTGGGTTTTTCCCCCCAAAGTGGGTTTTTTCCCCGCCACGTTTGGCAATGTGCCAGACTAACGGTACAGCGGATCGGTCTAATTTTGGCTGTGTGCAAAGAGGAAGAGTTGCCATCATTGCAGATATTTGCAAAACTTTTCTAACCCAACCCAGTCAAAAGTTACATCGGTCCAAACTTTTGGTAAATTTTTGGATGGTTGAACCAAAAAGTAGTTGTCATTTTCAAAATGTCACAAAATAAGCAGGAGTGAACCAAATGACTTGAACTTTGCGTGCATAGGTTAGAAAGAGTCGCGCTTCCTGCTGCTATGTTTTGGAGCTCATATCCATATCTCCAACCCATGACCCAGGAGGCGGGTGGGTTTTTCCCCCCAAAAATGGGGTGGGTTTTTTTCACCCCATGCCTATAAATCGAGGTCGCTGATTTCAAAAATCGAATCGAGAGATTGATCCGATCGATCGATCAGTAGAATCGATCGAAAAATTTTTTGTCTCCGATTTTCGCGAAAAGCCACCCCTAGGGCAATTCGGGGCCGCTGATTCCGAATCTGCACTCGAAATTTCATAAAAATCGATCGTCCGCCCGCAAAAATCGATTTTCATCGATTTTTCAAAAATTCGACAATAACTCGATTTTGACAGCTCGGATCGAAATTTCGACTGCAGATTCAGAATCAGCGGCCCCGAATTACCCTAGGGGCGACTTTTCACGAAAATCGGAGACAAAAAATTTTTTGATCGATTTTGATCGATCGATTCTACTGATCCGATTCGATTCGATTTTTGAAATCAGCGACCTCGATTTACCCTAAGGGCAACTTCTCAGCCAAATCGGAGACAAAAAATTTTTTCGAACCATAAGGGGGGACCAAGGCGAAAAAATCACCCCCCCCCCATCTATATAAATAAGTGCCCAAATTTCAGCACTCCCCTCCCAGATTTTCAGACCTCGCTCCCCCCCAAGTTTTGGTCAAAAATGCGAAATATCTCAAATTTATGGGGGATTTGGCAATTTTAGAGAACCCCCTCCCACCTGGACGAACCAACCCCCCCAACCTGGGTGCAGTGGGAGGGCAGGGCATATACATGGATGGGCAAAAAACTGTGAGAAGGGGGGTTTGATATGAAAGGCGGTCCCTAAAATTTTCAAAACCCCTAAATTTTCGAGTTTTTTGCCATTTTTAGCTACTGTTTGCCAAAAATCTGGAGGGTAGCGAAATCTGAAAATTCGGGGGGGGGGTTCTCGAAAATTTGTTTTCTTGGTGGGAGGTTCCCTAACACACCAGTTGTTATAGTTGTTATATTATAGTGATATAATTTGATTTAGCTTTTATTTCAGGCAAATATTTTTGCCTGCGGAATTTCTGAAAATGTTTGAATATACGCATATATTATATATATGTATTATGTACTTGTATATACGACTATATTATGGCTTATCCTCATGCACTGTCTCTTTGTTGTGCTTACTTGTGCTTTGAAGACCAAATAAGCACTGAAAAGATTTTCAGATTTTTGCTACCCCCCCAGATTTTTGGCCACAAAGTAGCCAAAAATGGCAAGAAACCGAAAATTTAGGGGGGGTCCCCCCACCCTCCGTCGGAAACCCCCCCCCCCCCCCCCCAGATTTTTTGCCCGGCCACACCTATGGTAACAGGTACTAGGTAGCCATACATCCCCCTCCCCCAAATTCGAATCTCAGGAAGACGAAAAAATGTCCTAAAAATGCAAAATTTTCTGTATTTGTACGCTTTTAAAGCGATTGTTTGGCTGCAAAAAAGTGCTGGGGGGTGGTAAAGTGGGGGAGGCGTGGAGGGAATGTCAAAAAATCTGGGAGGGTCGCACCGACACCGACCCCCATCCAATACTGAACAACTGTTGTGGAAATAAGTGTCACCCTAAAGCAAAATAACGATATTTACAAATAAAAATTTCATGATTTTCAAAGAAATGAGCGTGACCAAATCATATTTAGGCGTGATCAAACGAAAGCTCTTTAATGGCATTAAAAGTTTTGAAAATAATTAAAATAATTAAAATAATTGGCTTGGCTAGAATGAAGTTAGCTCCAAGGTCTAGTTTTTTGCAAATTTCTCAACATTGGGCCGTGATCAAACGACAGTTTCTTGTGGAACAAATGTGATCAAACGTGACCAAACGTTTAATCACAATTAATCATTTGTTCTCGAATTTGGCGCGGCCAAGTTAATGTAGGTGTGGTACACCTGTATACGCCTATGAGCCTAGCCTAACCCTTCATGTTCCAAACTACCTCCCCGACCTTCTTCGTATTTTGGATTTTTAATAAGTTGTCGGAAAAGTCGACACCTTTCGCAAACTTTGTAAGTTGAAGCACTAAGAACATTTGCGGAGTACATGACCAAGCGAAATACCGCTGGTTTTCCAACAAAATTAAAAGATTTAAGTTTTAGCTAGGGGAGGGGCCAGCGTGAAATTGGCTCCTAGTTTTAAATTCTTCTCTGTTTCTAAAGCCGGTGCCTGAACAAAGGAAAACCTTTTTTAAAGAACCATGATCAAACGTGACAAAACGATTGGCAAGTACAAATTGTTTGATCAGCGCGTTTTCAGTTTTTGCAAAAAACTTGGAAGTTTTTAAATTTTAAGACAAAATCTTTAGGGTTGGCTTGCAACTTACAAACAAGGATAAGTTCAAACTTTCAAAACTGTGGTATTCATTAGTGGCATTACAAAAATAGATCAAATTTTGCACAAATGTATAAATAAACCTAGTGGGGGGAAATTTTTCAGTTTTTCGTTTTAGGCTATTTTGGGTTTTTATAAATGTTCAGATATTCTGAAAATCAGTATTTCTCGGAATTGACGTGTAAGCAGACATTAAGAAATTGCCCCTACGTACCTCCCCAATAAACGTGTGTGCAAAACTTGAACAAGTTTGGTTAAGCATTTATGAGAAAATCAAAATGAAAATTTCTCACTACACGCTTGCACGCTTATTACAATTTTTACGAGTTGCACAGTGCGTTTGCTGAAAGATGCTCATAACTAACACAAAAGCACCATTTAAAACATTATAGATTTCATTTTCGCGATTTTTACTTTGCCATGCGCGAAAGGAGTGGTCATCGTACATAGGCCTACCTAAAATCGCCTATAATTTTTGACAAAAACCAGGAAACATACAGAATATATACGAACATCATTTTAATCCTTTTATTGGTAATTCACGTTCTGAGCCTTATATAAAATGTGGAGTTTTTACGCCACAGCCGATCCGATCCGATCCGATCCGAAAATTTGTCGATCCGATCCGATCCACATCACTAGCTAACAGTATATAAAATATTGCATTCAGTTTTTACACAATTCGTATACTCGGTGATTAACATTAAGCATAGTTCCTGTCAGCGAACGGCAACAATTAGTAAAAACGGGCCCGTCCGGGCCTACGTTTCTAGCTTACGGACCAGGCTGGGTCGGGCCTAAAGATCCAGACGGATGCACGGCTCCAGCTATACACGCATTTCAGTCAGGCGGTTGAACCGAGACAGTTTTCTCTTCAAATGAAGACATGAACAACATCTAATTCTTCAATATTCTTCATATTCTTCATATTCTTCAATCTCTTCTGCTTTCTTTGACTTTCCAACTTCAGCAAGGGGGTAAACAGGATTCAGAAAAATAATAAATCTATTCCCCCTTTTATTTTTTCTCAGATAAAACAGCGCAAAGTATTATTACTGTCCCCTACGGATCAATCCCGAAAACACAATAGAAATTTCTTGGCTGAAGCGCTTTTAGGCCCCCTTCGGCCAAAACAAGATACTAGAAAACAGCAATAAACATACAGATACGGCTATTTTACATCCATACATCCATTACATACATACAACATCCATTTTCCAAAGCAATGATTCCGCCTCCAGGCGGAATAAGTTTTCTTCTTGGCACAAACGTTAATTTTGCAGCTGTTTCAAGGTATCACAAACCATTTAGCTGTAATATGAGCTATGGAATATTTCAAACGGTTTTTACTTACATAAGTTATCGTTGCCAGAGGCGAAAAGTCTGAAGTTCTGATTTTGGGAAATGTTCAATAGTAATTGGAAATTTTGAATGACTGCAACTATTTTATTACTGGGCGCAATTACCTCAAATTTCAATGGATTGTGGAAATCAATGTCAATGAAAAGCTAAAATTTTGAAACTTGTTCGTATTCACTATTGCATACAAACTAATTGCAAAACAACATTCATGAAGTTACATGCCAACCTGTCATATTGCAACATAGGCGATTGCATAATTCCACGTCGCTGCACAACAAAAATGGCCAAACAGCAACTCTTATCTCAGTTTCATTACATTCAATCTATTTCATGACAAGAATGTCAAACGCTGCTAGTTTGTTTAATGGGTGTGGTGTGTCGGAGAATTACAACACAGCGAGACCCCCAATTAGCCAGTCTTTGCTGCAATTATTGTTGAACAATTCTGAAAACAAAGTATGTATATAATAGTTTTATAGTTTCCGACTTGTTTGAGAAATCTGGTGACGAAACGACATTGGCAGTGGCACTACAGTGTCAGCTACCATGCAAATTCAGGTCTCAACTCAAAAGCAAATAATACCCACGTCTATCATCCTCTGACACAGCTTAGGTGACATTAGGACATGGTTCTCCCCTCGTATTCTTCCAAATAGCCACCGCAGCCACAATCATTTATCAGTTCTAACTTCCAGTGGGTCAGTCGGATTTGCTACTCCTTTTATCCGCTTGGTAATATGAAAACAGGACAACCTCGATCCTTGTTTCCTGCAGCTGCAGGGTGCGTGCACGTTCTTCCTACCTCACTGCAGCACAACCAAGCTACGTTCATACAAATCAGAAGGTAAGGCCTTTTCCATTGACACACACTGGTGGATTCATTGAATACAGTATCATTATCGCAACCACCATCAGCACTATCATTAGAGTGGTCGTTCTCACCCCAGAATCCAGATTTTTTTCGGTTTTTGGGCAATGCACCGGGAAAATCCGGTTATTTTGTCGGTGTTTGGCCGCCGGTTCACCATCCCCCCTAAATTCCGCCTCCTACACATATCTGATTACAATCAATTTTTGGCCAATTGCTAAGAGCTTATTAACTTTGAAGAGCAGTCTAATACATGGACAAATGGTATGTACTGGCAATACTTTTATATTCCTACTGATATTTATTCTATGTTTAGTGTTTCCTTTCTTTGTGCACATCGAATCCGTGTCTTCAACACAGGGCTAGTATAGGACACTTTTTTGCGGAAGTTCGTTTATGCAAATTAGGGTTGAAGCTACATAAACGGCGGACTTTTCAGCCCTCTCACCGTTGCCAACTGTCAGCAGCCTACCAGGCTGCCTATTTTTGGGTGCGTAAGTGTAGCTTGGGAGATCCAGATAGGCACATTAACAATTCCATGAAGTTCCGTCCTTGAGCTCTTCTGTAGGCAAAACAGAATAGCTTCTCAACGAAATAACATCAAAAATCGAAATTTTATGAAACCTTAAATTGTTCCAGAGCTCATCGACATTGCTTTCCTTCCTATGCACGAACTTAAGTGTAAAGCATAAGTTCATGGTCATCTGCCTTGAAAATTAAATTGTCTGTAGCTGCCATTAATGTTCTATTTAACTCAACTGTAAGTTAACCACAGAATGCTAAAGACTTTAATAGGAAACTATTATATTAAACAATTTTTGAACATTGCCTACAGAATTTTTTTAAGGTCCGCTAAGAAATTTTGCCCCTTCTGGGGCCAACTTGTTGAGATTATAACATACATACTATCAAATTTCAGCATACAGAGGCTTGAAATTTTCATTCTTTGTTTGTTACACGGTAAGGCAATGTGATTTTATAATTGTACAGTACATAACTTCATCATCCAGGCCCAGAGCTGTATTTTTCTAGATTTTTAACTAGCAATAGGTGCGACTTAGCTTCTGATTCTGATTCTGATTCTGATGATTTCATTGAAAAATAAATTATAACAAGTTTTCATTAGTCCTTCAAAATTTACTTTATATGCTTGAAAAAGTTAGTGCTCACAATCACAATGTAAGTTTCACAGTTTTTCTACTATTGTGTACTCTTGGTTGAACTAAGATTTTACTGCCAGTAATATCAGTTATTACTAATGTAGTATGATATCTACGTATTATTTATATATGCATTATGTACTCTAGGTATTATCAATTTAATTGAGTTTAATCTTCCTCATGAGAAATGAATTATTTGAAACACACATTAATAATAAATTTCAATTATTAATTTTTGGAATGTATGTCATCGTTGCTATTTTAAATTGGGCGAAGATATGCCTGTTGGGTTGGGTCGTTAATTATTAATTAAATACCAATTTCATAATTACGACGTTAATTTACAGTTCAGTGTGTAGCCACACTAAGTTAGAAAATCATGAAACCATAAAAGTAGCAGAAAATGAATATATAATGGTTTGTCGCACCTTCGCTAAAGCGCGCAACTGAGATGTCGCGCTAATAACCGTTTGTGTCACCCTCGCCATGCGGGCTCTTTCGGCATGTCGCTTCAATGAGGGCACTCCTCTGCAGAAAGGTTTATAAAAGTACAATTATTGCCAGAAAGCAATTCTGCCTACGCTCACTCTGAAAAGAATCATTACTGGAATAGGTATTCATTTTAGGAAGGATGCAAAGGTTCACTAGCTCTGGATGTTGGCTGTGGGACTGGAATCTCTACAGTTCTTCTATCTCCTTTTTTTAATAAAGTTATTGGCATTGATACCAGTGATTCACAAATTGATATTGCCAAGCAACAAAATGCAAAATCAAACGTCGACTATCGGTATACTTTAATATATTTCTTTTGCAACATTCACTTTAATATGCTTCTTTTGCAACATTCAGCCTGTCAATGCATGCCATATTTGATCTGACAGAACATATCATAGAGGACCAGTGGATTCTTCGCCTCTTCGGATAAAAGAGAGCGTATGAATTTAGGTGGCTCTTGCTAAAACAAAAGCTACACATACACTTTATAAGTTGGCCAATCCTACTTAAGTGAGACTTAATCTCTCGTTCTGGAATGTTATGTAAACATGGTTTCGTCTATTGGTCCCGTTAGAAACAAGTAAATTAAGTTAGTTGCACAACAAACTCTCATCGTGATAAATATCTGTAAGATGGACAAAATGAAACGGTCGCGTCTATTTTTCAAGTAAAAGTTATGCTACGGTCACTCGGCACTCCTCGGTCAAATGTACTCTACTCGGCAAAAGACCTTACTGCATTTTATCTCTGGCACGAAGTTTTAGAATATTATTATTTCTAAATTAAGTAAAGTATGGAAGTGGAATTTCTCAAATTGCATTAAGCCTTGTTTTTCAAAAATCTCTTGGACAGACTTGGCGACGTGAATTCAGTGCTACAACAGTTCGAGGAGGCGAGCGTGGATCTTATTATGGCAGTTCAGGCAGTTCATTGGTTTGACAGACAACCTTTCTATCAGGAATGCTGCAGAGTTCTGAAACCAGGCGGCTGCCTTGCCTTAATCGGCTACCCTCGGAATTTTTTACGAGTCAGTGGTGACGAATACTTGGAACAGAAACTTAATCAGTTTCTAGATGAGGTATAAGAGTATAATTCTAACACATAGTCTAGAAAAAGAATGAATTTGTAGAAAGTTTACCGTTAAAGTTAAGTCTGATAATGTAATATTTTCTGAAAGCTCAGACATCAGAGATTTCAAAAACTTTTAAAACTTTTAAAATTGTAAAACTTGAAACGGCAGGAAAAGAAATAACGAAGAAAATTATTCGAGTGTGGTTTCAAATTAAAGGTGCCGTTCAGAAGAACGCGAATGTGTACCAATCCAGCGGACCCATATCCAAAAGTCATTCGATCGCTACAAAATTGAGCTCATTTTAAAGCTTTCGTCACGCTGAGTAAGTGTTATAATGGGACCATCGCTCAAATATGCTGTCCCTCCATAAAGGGATAGACTTGACCCAGTTAAAGCGAATACTCGCAAATGAACTACAACGATTAGATCTAGTCTGTGTCGTTCTTTCTGAAACTCGGTGGAAGGGATCCGGAGACCGTAATTTTCTCTTCGGACGGAGCCGCTTCTTACAAAGTTTTTTATTCCGGTGGTAGCACGCTACAACACGGTGTCGCCTTTGCTATAAAGATGAAATATACATCATCAGTGACAGATTTCACCCCTGTGCCAGATCACCTCGCTACCATTGAGATTGCTACAAAAGCCCCCATCTCTGTCGTTGCTGTATACGCGCCTACAGACTGCTCCTGTACCCAGGCTAAAGACGATTTTTACAGCCAGCTTCAAGCTTGCTATGACACGCTCCAGCACCGTAAAGCGACAATCCTGGCCGCTGATTTCAACGCAGAGACTGGTGCACTGCATCAACCCTGGCCCAAGGTTCTTGGTCGCTTTGACCGTGGAAATCTTAATGATAATGGCACCATGCTGTCCTTTGCGTCTGCCAATGAACTGTTTGCTGCCAATTCCTGGTTTAGGCACAAGCCCCACCATCAACTGACATTTTATTCTAATGATGGCCGCACAGTCAAACAATTGGACCATCGGTTGTGAGTCAGCAGCTGCGATCTATGGTGGAGGATGTGAAGGTGTACACCCGAGCTGATGTTCTGTCTGACCACAAACTTGTTGTCAGCCGACTCAAGCTACATCTCTCAGTCAGGCGCCTGCCCATGTGAATTCCTCGCAGGGACGTCTCATCTCTATCGTCTGATCACGGGCCCGCTGCGTTCAATATATCGGTCTGAAACCATTTCCAAGTACTCGGTCAGCTCCCTGCTGATATTGATGCCGCGTGGACGGAAAGGACGTCATCAACTCTTCCATAAAGGAAGATTGCCCAGTGAAAAGGCCCATCCGTAACCCTTGGATCACTGCTGACACATTACAGCTTATCGAGAAACGGCGCTGCGAACAGAATCAAAAACGCCGGAACTTTTTACGTAAACTTATAAGGATCTCTCTCAAAAATTACAGAGCCGAATGGATAGCTAAGCAGGCGTCCTCCATGCAAAACCCTGTTCCAATCTATTTCCAGGCTGAGTGGCAACAGCGCTAGTATTAATCCTGCTACCGTCACTAGCGCGAATGGTGAAGCCCTCACCTCATCCGATGACCGACTACAGCGTTGGAGAGACTACTTCTCCGATTTGTACAATCGTCCGAACCCAACTCAAACTGATCCTGACCTGGACGAAAACTTTTCTGAAAAATCTGAGCTTGTTTCTCAAGCTGCTCAAACATTGGAGGAGGTCATCCGTGCTGTCCAATGCCTCAAAACTAACAAATCGCCTGGCACTTGTGACATCCCAGCCGAAGCAATCAAAGCATTAACTACAAACAATCTCCACACCATTGTGCATCTTCTAAGATCTATTTGGCACCAGAAGAAAGTCCCGCAAGATTTCAAGGATGGCATCATTATACCTTTACACAAGAAAGGATCCAAATGGGACTGCGCAAATTACCAAGGAATTACTCTGTTATCCATCGCTGGAAAAATCCTAACCGTGATTCTTCGTTTTAGACTAGAGCCTCTGTATGAGTTCCTGCTCCGTGACCAGCAGGCCGGCTTTCGTCGTGGTCGTGGATGTATGGACCAGATATATATCCTCAGACGCTGTCTTGAAAGGCGACTTCGTCACGGTCAACCTACTGTAGTGTGCATTATTGACTTGCCGCTGCTTTTGACAGCATCCACCGCATTTTTGAAGATTTAAGTTGACATAAAATTTTTCTCCTGGCAGAATTTCTTGCCACTGGCCTTATAGCTCGCACCAGTAATAAAATTTTCCTTTCGTTAGCCATTTTTAAGTTTTTGCCGAAACTTCAACTTTGAAGAGTAATTCCCTTAGATGCAGATAAGATACAGACGTCTGGTATTTTTTGCAGGTAAGGGCATATGTGCCAAATCATATTGGCAAATGGCAACCTTGAAGCTAGTTTCTTGCAGCCAGCAGAAAGTTTTAATTGATTATTGTTGGTAGTTGTGAAAACGAGGGTCGGGCACATAAACGCGACGGCTGCACATGGCTGGAAGGCAGCTAAGATGTCAGTACCCGATATTTTTTTGACCACACCCATGCTCTAGATCCTCGCCAGAAAGTAGGATAATCGGACAAAGTCGGGGCAAACGTTTAGTAGCCCCCCCCTTAAGGTGCTGGTTTCCTTTCAGGTATTTTTGACTCGTCCGGCTTTAATACTTTACATAAATAACTGAAACTTTTGAAATATTCTATTTCCTTGCTCTTAAAGATTCTGACACCAGTCGCGGATTTTTAGGCCAAAAGATGAGAAAGTTTTGGTTTTTGGCCTTAGGCTTCCTGTAGGTAGACCAGACACCGGATTGGTTGTGATGGCTGGAATGAGGCATAAAAATGAACAGTTTTGCTTTTACAACCTTTGAGCTATCTCCAGTGGTTAAGTCAGTATAAGCAAAAAACCAGTTTGAGGGTCAAGGAATGGCCATTTTCGAGGAAATCAGTTTGTTCAAAATTACTGCCAAACCTTACGATCAGTTTTGGTCCACTTATAATCAATCGATACACCGTCCAAGTGCACATTTTATGAATTCTTACTAGACGGATATGCAGATGTGTAACGGATCAAGGTGACACACGGTCAACCTTTCCGTTGCTGGCGGTTGTAGCTAGCATAGCTACCCGCTTGGCATCATATATTGTCATCACCTTGGGCTGGGACACGTTTGCAAGTCACGTAGCTCCCCCAACGTGTATGTATGGGATTGGGTGGGTTCCCCCCCTCGTGACTTGGGAGCTACGTGATTGGGGGAAATTTCCACTAGGGGGCGCTCGTGGGAGGGTCCAGCCCAACACTCGCTTCCCCCTTCATTACTGTATATTTCTGTCATTGTGAGTGCTTGCTTTTATAACGCTATTTCTCCCCCTATTTACCTCGTAAATATTCTGTCTCCCCCCAGCTCTCCCCAGAGCTGTGGTACGTTGATTGGCCCGTCCAACCTTTGCGGTAACTGTAAGTTAGTGTCTGTCTGTTTGTGTGTGTGCTTGAGGGTTCAACCCAGTATTATTATTGTTATTAATTATAACTTGTTGTTCTGTTCTTAATTAAAGTGTATTTAGTTAGGCTTTGTATTTCTACTGAGCTCCTGCTAGGTAGGTAGATTAATTCTGAGTGAGTGAGAGTGCGAGTCATCTCGCCCTTAGGATCGGATTTACCCCTGCGTATTTATCTGGCGAGGCTGTCCCGACCGTCTCCTGTAGTCGGTCAGTTATCCATCTGTGCCACGGTCTCCGCGTCCGCTTCGTCTGAGCGTGGCAACGGTGTTAGTACGTAGGAAATCCTACTAGCCCCGCTACAGATGCAGATAAGATACAGACGTCTAATATTTTTCTGCAAGTAGGGGCATATATGCCAAATCATATTGGCAAATGGCAGCTTTGAAGCTTCGGCCTAGCAGTCAGCAGAAACTTTTAAGTAACTATGTTGGTAGTTGTGAAAAAAGGGGGGTCGGGCACATAAACGCGACGGCTGCACATGGCTGGAAGGCAGCTAAGATCTCAGTACCCGATACTTTTTTGACCACACCCATGCTCTATATCCTCGCCAAAAAGTACGCCAATTGGACAAATTCGGGGCAAACCTTTAGTAGCCCCCCTTAAACCCCAAAATTGAGTAGTTTGGACTAGTGCTGGGACCGGTTCCAAAAGAACCGGTAGAACCGGAACCGGAACCGGTGGCTTTTGGAACCGGCCGGTTCTAGTGTTAATTTTGGCTGTTTGAAACTTCAATCAAGGTTTATTTTGTAAAATTTTAAAATTTTCTTATGAATTTAAATTTAGCATTTGAAATTTAGCTTTATTTTGGCACTTCTATTTAGATATGAAATTTTGTTTTTTTTGTTGTGTAAATGGCAGAAGATTTGATATCAATTGTGGGATGTTACCTGCCGGCTGGCAGATTTTAGAAAGAAATGCGCGTTGGCGCGACTAGCTCATTTGCATAATGATGTAATTTGCATATTTTGCAATGTCTTGGAAAAGTCAGTCAGTGTAGTTTTTGGGCAGTTGGGTGAGTGACTTCAGGTGCGGGGTGTTTTGTTGGGCCAGTGGGCGGTAAGTGATCCAGTTTCATAGTGGGCCGTGGGTTAGTGGGGGATATTCGAGTGTTTAGGTGTAGTTTGGGGAGAGGGTAACTCCCTCCCAATGTCCTCTGCTTTCCTTGTCTTATATTGTGTTCGTGCTGATTTCAGTCTACTTGAATTTGGTCTATTTTCGTATTTGTATTCAAAAGAGTAAATTAGTCCGGCGGTGTTTTTAGTAGCAGAATAGGTAACGGTCGCTTAGGGCTAACTTTGGTGTTCACGTCAGTACTCGCTTTCCCTTTTCTCTCCAATTAGATTAAAGCCTAGGCATCACACACTGAGCTCGAATCTGACAATCTTTATTGAGGCTCGATATAGCAGTTTATCTTTGAGGGTGCACTCTAACCCTCACATAAAGTGGCGACCGTGATTTTTCAGTAGATGCCCAGTGCCTTATCTTTTTATGAGAAAAGAAGGAACACAATAAGCGAGAAAAGCAGAGAACCAAACGTTGGGGGCTATTATTGTATTTTGACGGGGAGACTCCCATGGCTTCAAAACAACGTATTGCCAAATTGGGGGGTCGTGGTCGGGGGGGTCCCTCCCCCAACTTCAGTCCGGATGGAACAGTCCCAGGGCTTGGAAGGGGAATCCCCGAACGTCTGTAATGCTATGTACCCGATCTCCCCCAACAACTATGGGAGGGACAAAGGTCAAAAGTCAAGGCAGTTGCAGATAAAGGGTCAGGGGTGAGTGGGGACCCTCCCTCCCGAATTCCTCCCCCTCCCAAAAATTTGGTTCAGACTCAATCTCAGTTGGTGGCGTCTTCGTCTACCGGTCCGTCTATGTCTTCTGACCCCCAGTATGGCAGCCATCTGAAGGAAACTTTTGGGGGGCTTGTGTCGCGCCTCCAACCTGGGGCGACCCGCCCCCACGTCTCGCAGTCTGCGGGTTCTGAGATCTCTATGTCCGAGTGCCAATCTCAGTCACAGACTACGCCTACTTCTGCGTCAGCGCAGGGGTATTACTCGGCCTCATTGTCCCGGGGTCAGGTGGGGCAACCCACCTTGGGAGTTTCCAGTCTGGCAAATAGTGGTCAAGGGGGTCCGCCTAATTTTGGTCAAAATTCAGGTTATGTCTGGTGTCCACCGTCTGCACAATATCCGCAAGGTATGTACCGGCGTGCTTCTCCGTTGGGTCAGGCACAGGCCGCTCAGAATGTGCAACAATTATCACCGGCGCCATGTTCGGCTCCAGGTTTTTCTCAGCAATCACAACATACGTATATACCTCAAATTTTGCAGTCTGTGCCGTATTCGGCACAATCGGGTTATTATGCTGTTGATATGCAGGGAAACCCAATGTACGTATATAACTCTCCGCCGCAGATATCTACTGGAGTTCCTACTGTTTTGCAACCAGCGGCCTATACGTACGTACCGGCGGTAAGTCCTGCGACAGTCGTTCCAGCGATTTCAGTTTCTAACCAGACGGTGGGAACCAGCGCACAGACAGGTAATACATCTAATTTTGTTCTTGGAAATTCACGAGTGACCTCAGAACCTCCACCGCTGCCAGACCAGGGGGGCGCCCTCCCGGGGTTTTCTGCCAAACAGGTTGTAAAAAAGGAGGTTTTTTCTTCAAAGCAGGGGCAAGCGACGCCTGCTTGTCACCCAACGCCGGCGACTATGGAGGCCACGGATGCTTTGGTTTTAGATCACGATCCACGACTTTTTCGTACGTATATCGAAATTCTCCGGGACGTTCCCCGGTTTGACCCCGAATCAGTGTATGTCGAAGACTGGCTCCCGCAGTTCGAGTCAGCGGTTCAAACGTATCAGATTCCAAAAGACCAGTGGCCACGACTTCTTTATAGTAAACTGGCGGGAAAAGCCCAAATTTATGCTTCAAAGGCGGGCCTTTCTATGATCGATTCCTACGAAAACATTCTGAAGTTTTTGAAGGCTCAATTTCCCAAACCGCAGTTGTCTTACCAACAGAAGTACACGGCCTTTGTGAACCGGCTCCAACGTACCGGAGAACACATACGTAAGTATATTTCAGAATTACAAGCCTTGGCCTTAGACATTTGGACAGATCCAGCCGACAGAGAAAAGCATTGTGTCCAACAGGTCTACGCCGGCGTGGATGACAGATATGCGGCGTCGCTTTTCCCATTGGGGGCATTCGGGGAACCATCCATGGAGGATATTTTGCGAGTTATAGATAAACTTGATGCTAGAACTCCACGAACTGCCCCGGGAGATGCTCTTTCGTATGACCCTCCAGTCTACCATGTTTCTTTTTCCGAGAAAGCAGAAGGGGGTGGGGGGCCCGCTGACCCCCTAGACCAACTTCATAAGGAACTTCAGGATCTCCGTTCTTTGTGGGAGAAAAAGAGGGAGTCTGGGGTTCGATTTGAAGATATGCGGCGGGAAAAGTGCCTCCATTGTGGTAGGAAGGGCCATGACCCAAACAGTTGCTGGGATAAGTATCCTCAGTTGGCTGCGGCAGGATGGAAGGTTCGACCCCTTCCCCGGGAACAGGTAGCGGGGGTTACGCAATACGTACCAGTTTATCCCCAATTTTGTGCTCAGCCGCCAGTTTATCCAGCATTGCAACCTGTTCCGGCCCCTTCAGCTTTATCGGCCCCTTCACCATCTTCGGGTTCGTCTGGGCACCCACAGTGGGAAACGGTGACGTCACAGCGCAATGTTCAACCTGCCACTCCCACTCTACCACAACCTTCGGTTCCGTCTTCAGCGCCGTTTGTGCGGGGAGTAGTGGCTCAACCTCTAGCGCCTGTACCACCACAGCATTTTTCACCTAGTCCTGTGGGGGGCGTGCCCCCACCAGGGGAAAAGTCCCTGCACACCTCAACCAGGCACCATGTGGGGTACATTGAAACTGCCTCACCTATATCTAAACCTCATGTTTTGGGGATAAATTCGTCTGCTGATTCAACATTAAATAGTTCAAGTGAAATATTTTCTATAACTCAGACAAAGTCCCTTATGTTATCTGCAATTCAGTTACATATGTACAATTCGATGCGAAAAAGTGCAGATACGTGTAAGCAACAAATTTTTGAATTGCGCCGGTTTATCGCAGACACTTTACCATATAAATTTGATCGTGAAAATATTTCAAGTACCGAGCCACTGGTGCCTGGTTCGGGGTGTAAAGCTGACTCTCCCATATCAGGGGGCTCTGAACATGCTATTCTGCCTTGTCTGGACGCTGATCCCCCTCCACCGACTGTGACTTTTTCCGAGCAGACTGCGGGACTCATTTAGCTTCGGCAGCAGGGTGCGGTGGGTTACACTGCCTCGGTTGCTGGGGCTTGTGGGGGCACGTCTGGGTGTGCGGCCGATCCACCATCCAGATTTGCCCCGAGGGGCGTGGGGGCTACAGGAAAACCCCTATGTTCTTTTCAGGTCACTACAGTTTGCTTTCTTCTGTGCCTTTTGATATTTTTCTTGACATTTGTGTCTTTTTCGTTTGCCTTTTGGCCGACAGGGGATCCACCTCAAAAAGAGAGGGTACTCCTGAGCGTACCCCAAAAAGAGGGGGTAATGGTGGGTTTACCTCAAAAAGAGGGGGTAACCCTGGATGTTGCCCAAAAAGAGGGGGTTACCCCCAAGGAAGACTCTTTTTCTGGAATTCTATCTGAATGTATTTTTGATAGTCAAGATGAACCTCCAGAATCGAAATTTGTCCAAAATGTGGCTAAAATTCTACCTGAACCTCCTGACCTTCTGTCAATCTCTAGTCAATTTGGTCTTGTGTGGGGAGAGAGTTGGCTACGAGGGGTGAAGGGGGTCGACCCCACCCTCCCGGAGTTGTCTTCTACTCCACAGGTGGGCCAGGGTGTGCCGGGGTACGACCGGGCCATCTTGGCCACCGATTCAGTTTTGTCAAATTCTCCCAATCTTGACTATTCGGACTTTGCTCCAACTGAAGCAGACACCGTAGATGTTCAGGATGATTTTCCTGAACGCACTCAATATCCTCCAAAGGACATATGACCCGACCACTGACTTCCTATACAGTTTTCTTATATTTTGTCCCCTTAGCTGTAGTATGTATAAATCTCACGTTACTGGTCTCAATGAAATGTCACTTTACACTTTACTAGCACCCACAAATATTGTTTTATCAACGTTGTCAACTGTATATGCGTATGTATTTTTATTTTTGTTTAGGTTTAATTTTGGGTTTTTCTGCTCAGGCTAATGCTTTTCCACCACTTGTCTGGATTTTATGGTTAGTTTTACTTCGTGTTTTAGGTCTCATTTCTGATTTCCCGTCAGCTCGCCTTATGGTGGTTTTTTCTGAATTATCACATTTTATGATTTTTTGGAGTAAATTTTGTGGCACACCTTGATCATTTCCTTGAATACGTACAATGCTGTACGAAACCTCTAAATTTCCGATTTCTGAAATTTCTGTTCCCGTCTTTTTCTCGATTTTAAATGAAATTTTATATGTACGTACGAGGGTTTTTGTAACACAACATCAGCCACCAACCCTTTTTCAAGTTTGTTTTCACCGTCTTGTGTTTGCACTTACTTGTTCTTTTCTATGTTTGCACCTATTTGTTTGGTTCTTTTAGCTCCTGGCAGTCTAGCGCGGCTTCGGTTTTCGTGGGCTCCAAATGCTTTCCCTGGTTCCTTGGAATTTGGTTTTGGATTTGATTAGGATTCTGGTTTTGGACAATGGTTGGCTTTTCCTCCAGCTGCATCAGGTTGTTTCATTTCTTGACATAAAATTTAATATTGAAGTTTGATTCGCATTTTGTGACATGGTGTAAATTTTTTTAGGTTGGAGATTTTTATTTTGTATACAAACTTTTCGGATTGTGGGTTTTTCTTGGATTTTAAAGTTCTTTTGATAAAAATGTGTATTCCTTTGATTACCACGTCACGTAAATTAGTTTTTTGGGCGGTTCAGCGGTTATGCCGCACTCTACGTACGTATATTGAAGTGGTGGGGGTTCTCGGGGTAGACTGAACCCTCGGGGGCGCTTCCACTTCTCAGCCATTCATTGATGAGAAACTTAGTATCGCGAATCAGTCTAAAAAAGAATTGGCAAAGCTATTCCATATAGTTCTCGAGCATTTATTCTTAATCATTTGTTGGATAAAGCTACTGCATTTTGCTTTCCGGGATCAAATTCACGAACTCAGTACACTACGTACATACCCAGATTTCTCAGAAAATAAACTTTCCTCCATCTCGAGCTAGGACTAATTACTCTATTGATTTGGTCCATTTCTATACGGATTTAAGCCAGGTTGGGCAGCCAAAGCGGAATGCATACATAGGACTTAGAGGGAACCTTAGTCCGACAGTTTGGGGTCAATGACGCACTTCACCCTACCCTTTGTCCAAATTGCAGCCCCTCTTTCAGAGAAGTCACAGAAATTTTGAAACGAATTAATCAGGTGCATCAAACGACGGTAGATTTAACCCTGTTTTCATAGGGATTTCCTTGACCCTCTTTTACTACGTTCAGGTTCCCCAATCAGAGGTGAAAATTGGATTCCTCTGCCAAACAAGTTTTATAATTAATGACTCTGAACGGTCTCAAGTACACCAACTATAAGTCCGGCAACGTTATCAAGTTTATAACCATCTTTGCAGCAATGTCCTCCCTTAAGTTTGGTTTCTACGAGCTCGGGACTGGCCACCCTGAGTTCTGGACCTATTACCCAAACCCTGGGAAATGTTATCCTAAGTTCAGGAACTGCTGCATAAGCTTCGGTGACTGTTCCGAATAAGTTCGGGATCTCTTTGGAGAAGTTTGGGGCCCTCTGAAGTCCGAAATAAGTTCGGGTCATGTTCCGTAAAGTTCGGGATTCGGCCCAACAGGTTTAGGGTCTGGCCCAATAAGTTCGGGGCTCGGCCTAACAAGTTCGGGGTCCTCCGGTCCTCTCCGAAAAGTTCGAGGTCCCTTCAAACAGTTCGGGAGTCTCCTCAAATAGTTCGGGCTCCGTTTGAATAACTCCGGGGTCCGGACCAATAACTGCGGGGTCCGCCCAATAAGTTCGGGGTCCGCCCAATAGGTTCGGGGTCCGCCCAATAAGTTCGTTGTCCTCCCAAATGAGTTCTTGATCTGTTCCGAAGAAGTTCGGGGTCTGACCAAATAAGTTCGGGGGTTGCTGATTATATTATACAAGCCCCATCTTTTACGTGGAGAGCTCCTGGCACATTCTAGGGGAATCCTCTAGTGCCTGTCGGCAATGTTGCCCTTTATGCGGAGTGGGAGCTGCCTACCGGTACAAAGCGTTGTTGTCATGTTGCTGTTGTTGTTGTCGTAATAACCCTCCATATCTGAGCTGCGCTATTTTCATTTCTCTAAATTGGTGGGATTCCTAATTTAGTTATGTTATGCTAGTGGATTGAGACTTGCCATCTTTTGTGAATCTGTTCCTTTAGACCTTTTTGCAATCCTACGGGTGCTATCGCGAAATTAAAGTTAGCAGAAATTCTTTGGTCAAAACTTTTCTCGGCTAATAAAATTGCTTTGATTCTCAGGGCAGTTTGTCCCGAACTTTCTGCTACGTTTTTCCTCAAGCTCGGGCGCTATACTGCATTTTATTCTTTTGCTGTCGGTGTGGGTTTCCGGGGGCTGTTGCCTAAGACTGGGTCGTTCTCGGGCGCTCACACCGGCCGGATCTTACTACAGTTGAGGGGCTTTACGATGTATATACTGTATTTGTTTTTGAATTTGTTTTCGTAGTATTTCAATTTCGATTGATTCTAACTGTCTTGCTTTATGGTCGCTACTTTAAGTTTTGTTTATGTTAAGGTAATGGTGGTTCTGTATTGTACGGTCCCCATACCCCCAGTATGCGCCAGGCGTGCCCCCACGATGATGCTATTACGGAGCAGGGCTGTGTTTTGTCTACTCTTGGAGCGCCCGGACTTTTCGGTGGCGCTGGTCGGTGGCGGCTTCATGGCGGTAGTCAGGCTGGGAGCTGGATGCGTCTTCTTGGACCTTGTGGCGGGCTCTTTGACCCAGTTCTATACTTTGGCCAGCCCTGGAGGACCTTTTTCCTGTTGGGCTGGTATGCCATCTTTGGTTCTGACGCTGGCCTTGTGACTTACTGTTAGGCCAGACCTTTAGCGTCTATATCCTGGTCTCTTGGTCTCGTCTGCGGCGGCCCCGATTTTCCAGCTTTGGTCTATTTTCGGGTCTCAATAGTAACCCGGTTCTGCATTTCCTACTGCCAACTTTGCCTTTGTGGCCTATTTTTGTTTGGACTTTTTACTGGCCGGATTTGACTTTTGTCGAACTGCTGGATTGGTTCCGTCTGGAACCTTCTGCCGACTGTCTGAGGTCGCGTTCCCGGTGTGTTCGGGTCAGCTGCCCTGTTGCTCCGTTGTGAAGTCGTGGTCCTTTCCCTTCGCACGCCTTGGACGTTTCGGGTTCTCCCATTTTGCTTTGTTCGATATAGTTGTGATTTTGCATTCCATTTTGTGTATATAGCTGGTGGGGATTCTTGTTGAATTGACTTTGCCACATTTGGTGGGAGGGATCCCTTCTATTTTCTTTCCCCTGCTCTGTTTTGCTTGTGGTACCCCTCACCTCTTTTGTGTTCGTTCGTCTTGGTAGCTAATCTTTTTGGCCATGTTTTGCCATTTATAACCTTGCTTATTCTGTTTGTTTTCCAATAATTCTTCTTTTACTGATTTTTAGGTTTTTGTATTATTCGGTATGCATAATAAACCGCCTGGGCTTCAATATTCATGTCTTTTATATGTGCGGTTCTTGTTTGGTCTTATTATGTGGGATTCATGTCTGTGGTTTCATGTGGGGTTTACGATTGTAAGGGTGGGTACCTTGGTGGGCATTGTCCCCATTGTATCTCGTCTTATCGTCGCGGTCTCGAGTGTGGCGGTTACTGCAGGTGTCTTATTTGCTGTGAATGTTTACGTAGTTGTATTGTTTTCGTTGTAGTCAGTGGGTAGTTTGTTTAGTTAGGACTGTCTGTCTGTCTTTGTCGCGAATGTTTACGTAGTCGTATTGTTTTCGTTTTAGTCAGTAGGTAGTTTGTTTAGTTAGGATTGTCCGTTTGTTTGTCTGTCTGTCTGTTTGTTTGTCTGTTAGCTAGTAAGTTTGTCAGTTTGTTTTGGTCACAGTCGACGCAGTTTTACCCAGTCGCAGTTCAAAAAGTCATTTTGAGCTGACTGTGAGCCACGTAGTTCGTAGACTGTGGGGATCGTTTGGCTCCACCTTTAGCGTAGGTAATCTTTCAACATTTTGTTTTATCACTAAAAGTACTATCAGGGCCCAGTATTAATGTAACATCAGTTTTACTTTGTGTGACACCTGAGGTGATCGCCGCGCGGGGGGCCGGCGGCGGAAAAGAGGGGGTATTTTGTGGGATGTTACCTGCCGGCTGGCAGATTTTAGAAAGAAATGCGCGTTGGCGCGACTAGCTCATTTGCATAATGATGTAATTTGCATATTTTGCAATGTCTTGGAAAAGTCAGTCAGTGTAGTTTTTGGGCAGTTGGGTGAGTGACTTCAGGTGCGGGGTGTTTTGTTGGGCCAGTGGGCGGCAAGTGATCCAGTTTCATAGTGGGCCGTGGGTTAGTGGGGGATATTCGAGTGTTTAGGTGTAGTTTGGGGAGAGGGTAACTCCCTCCCAATGTCCTCTGCTTTCCTTGTCTTATATTGTGTTCGTGCTGATTTCAGTCTGCTTGAATTTGGTCTATTTTCGTATTTGTATTCAAAAGAGTAAATTAGTCCGGCGGTGTTTTTAGTAGCAGAATAGGTAACGGTCGCTTAGGGCTAACTTTGGTGTTCACGTCAGTACTCGCTTTCCCTTTTCTCTCCAATTAGATTAAAGCCTAGGCATCACACACTGAGCTCGAATCTGACAATCTTTATTGAGGCTCGATATAGCAGTTTATCTTTGAGGGTGCACTCTAACCCTCACACAATTTTGCGATGTCTTTAATAACAGTTTTCAGTCAATGTTTTAAGTTTTCTGAAAAGGTTATAGAAAAAGAAAAACTAAGGTGTATTCAGTGTTAACTCTTCTTTAAGGATGACAAAGGTAAGCATTAAGGATTTGATGCTTTACGTCAACTCTTCCAGCTTTAGCTGTTGCCTCTGCAATTTTTGTGTGCAAACTTCAACTGAAGCAAACCAGTATACTGAAGGCGCAACTCCAGATTAAGGGTTAAGCTGAGCAACAGTATCCCTGAGGAGGTACCGTTCTTATTTAATTAATAGCAATTGGCTAGCGCTAAAGAAAAAGAATGCCTTTGATGGTCTATTAAAAATTTTCATATTTCATAGCCATATTTTAGTACTTTTTGCTTATATATAGGTTTAGGATTTGATAGGAAATAGCGCTCTTTTGTTACAAATTTGTTTATTTCAGCTACAAAAATTAAAACAAATTCGATGTAAAATAAAAACTTAGCAGCTTGATTTTATTTATTGTACAATTTTTGGTTTTAAAGGTATGAGGTTAGTTGTACCTACCTGTGTGCTGCATAAGTGCTCGAAAAGTTTTAATTCTCGTTCAACGATTTTCCCCAATGTTTTCTGCTATAATTTTCGATCTCAAGAATCTTCGACCCCAAGATGAGATTAGCTGCTTTTTCAATGATTATGCTTTGTAATGTTGTAACTGTAGCTGTTGAATCGATAAGCAAATTTTATTGGACTGCTTGAAATTGGTCGAGGAAAGTTCTGTGCGACGTTCGCTTTCTGAAGGGCAGTAGCTAAATGTTTATCTAGATTGAGAATACTTAGTATTTTGGTAAGCTCTGGGGCCTGCTGCATAAAAGTGATTGGTTGATTAGTGTAGCAGTTTTTCTAGGAAAACTTGTTGCAGTTATCCGTTTTTGGAGCTTTTGGTGCTATGTCGCAACTGATGATGTGACTTATCCACAAATCAGGAAGTAGTTACTCAGTCAGGCAAGGAAAATATTGAACTCAATTGTAATTTCTTCACTTTTTAAGCTTGCATTATTCCCATTTAAATTGTAACTTAATTTAAACTTATGAATTCATTAGAACGCTCAAAACACTTCAATATGACATCTAAATTGTTGTCGTAGCCTGTTCGTAGCATTGATTATCCGCGAAAAACTGCTACACTAATCAACTAATAACTAATCACTAATCCTCTAATCACCTTTATGCAACAGGCCCCTGGTAGCTAAAATTTCCCCAACATATTGGTAAAAACGAAACAGACCATATCTTTTTCACAGTAAATATTTGTATATAAATAGTAAAAAGTAAGCAAAATCACTGTTTAAAACACGTTCATAGCTTTGTGCAGTTAAATATATTAAGTTTTTATAGCAATTCTCAAAAAAATAAATTTAGCTTTTTCATCAAAATTACCAATTGGAACCGGAACCCGTAGCTAGAACCGGAACCGGAACCGGAACCGGAACCGGTAGTCAAGAACCGGAACCGGAACCGGTTTCAAAAATCGGAACCGGTCCCAGCACTAGTTTGGACACTTTTGGAGGGCTTAATCCAGGCTAGTGGAAGATGTGAGCTGAATCAAGTCGAGCCATTGTACTGCGTTTTGCGTCTCATCGTACATAAAAGTATGCAAAATTGAGGCTTTGGATATTTATGTATGCGTAAGATAAACTTATTAAACAAACTTCAAAAGTGTCGCCGTTTCGGTTCCTTTGAAGTTAGTTTAACTTTACTTATCTTAAGCACGCGTAAAGATCCAAGGCTGCAATTTTGCATACTTCTCCATATTGACGAGCGCAAAATGTAGCACAATGACTTGACTTGATTCACTTTAGAGCTTTCACTGTGTTGGATTTAACCCTCCATAAGCGTCCACACAGTTTTATGGTTTAAAGAAGGATAGCTTTCACAGGCAGCACTTTTGAGAGATGATAGCTCATTTTACTTAGCGTGACGAGAGCTCTCAAGTTATCTTAATTTTGTAGCGGTCGGAGCAACTTTTATTTTGCAGGGTATGGGCCCGCTGAATCCACCAAATCCGCTTAATTGATACATATTCGCGTTCTTTAGAACGACACATTTAATTTGATACCAAACTCGACTATTTTCGCTTGTTTCTTTTCTTTTTCCTACAGTTCTTGAAATTTATGAAATTTTAAATTAAAATTTTGAAAGTTTCAAAAATTTATGAAACCTCTGATTTCTCAGCTTTCATAAAATATATATATTGTCAGACTTATCGTCAGTAAACTAGTAAATAGTAAATAGTCCACACAATTCACTCTTTTGGCCTGGGTTACGTTTTTATACGATATAAGGTATTGAATTCCACCTAAACATTTTTGTCATCTTCTTAGCTTTGATCGCCTTGTTCTATATTAATTGGCCATCCGCATTTATATTGTATATATCCTGAAATTTAACTTATTTAATTTGGGTTTTTTGAAAAACCATCATTATTTTATTCACTCTTTCTGATTGTTGTTTACTGGTAATTTTAGACAGATTTAGAGCTTCTTAACAGCGGTTCGAATCATCCTTTACTACATGAGCTGAGAAAGAAATATCCTATCATTGAAAATGAAGTTCCTTATCCACTAGAAAAGATCGAAGCAATCAGGTATTGAAACGCGTAAAATCAAAAAATAGTTTAATGTTTTGTCATTGACAGTCCTCGAATCGCCATCGGCCAACCGGAAACACCAATCCATCGTACTGCCCTGGTTGGACCAATAGCCATTCCGTCTTAAAAGTGGCCTTGGTCAAGGATAGATTTCTGCATTCAATGACATTATTGAGCAGCAATGAATGAAGACGATTCTTGCATTTTGACTCTTCACGTCGAAACCAGAAAAAGATGCACTCTGTTATACTAAATTAACATAGTGATTAATTTTTGTTTACTGCTGTGAGCTTTTTTTCGGACAGCTCACTCCACTTGGTATTCCGGTTAGGGTTAATGTCAGCTTGTTTTCGAAATTTGTTGGGTGTGGGAAGCTGACACTGAATAACTGCAATCACAATCACAATTATCGGAGGTGTTTTAAAAGTCCATTACTTTCACAGTAGTGAAGGCCACGTGCTTTCGTATGATATTATGTAACATCTGTGGTTTGTAACATTACTACATTTTGAACAATATATTTTTCATTTCTTAGAGATAATGAATCTTATTACCATGTATGGGAAATGACATTTAATCAATACTACAATCATATGGCTAGCTGGAGTGGAGTTCGAAAGTATAAAGAAATTCACGGCAATGATCTTGCTCACAAATTGGCAAACAAGTAAGGAGCTGAAATGATGGAAAGTCATCCACATTTTACAGCGATTCCTGTAACTAAAAGTTTTAAGTCGAACCTATTAATGACGAAAAGAGACTGTATTTCAGTACAGGGTCATTTTTAGATTACTCAGCCAGTAATTATTGACTTTACCATTGAATTTAGAAGCATGAAAGCACTAGAGCCATAAAACTGAAACATTGATCAAATTCTTGCCTAGTATTTTATGTTTTAGAATTCTTTGTATTAATAAACCAACTTTTGTCATTGTATATTGCGGTATTTTATTTGTTCAACCTTTTTATTTTTTACTTTTTAGCTTAATGGAGGCGTGTGGAACTACGGATCGCAACGCCACCGTAACTGCAGTTTTTCCATGGTTTTGTATGCTATACAGAAAAGCCACCAATAATTAGACGTTCATACTTATTCCAGTTATTTGAAGCCTAGTTTTATCAATTTAAAGCACTAATAATATTTGAACTAATGTTAGCGTTTCTCAAAAGTTTCTGCTCAATTTTTAGAATAGGGCCAGGATTTTGGATTATTGTTGTGAGCAGGTTAATATTGTCCATCAAAATAAATATTTATTTATTTTTAGGTCCATAGGTATCAGAGCATCGGTAAATATTGGGCGGGTTGACAGATGTATTGTTTCTAGTTTATAATTTTCGATTCATACATTTATATACTTGATTTCCATGTAGGTAGCTTACTTCTTGTTTCTTTTCAGTATAAAGGTAAAGGTAAAGTGACACCTTGAGAGAACTCCAGCCTACAGAAGGTTATAGGGTGCCGGTGCTTATCTCCGGATTCACAGCCCGAGGCCAATAGCGACAACTCTAATGTTGACTATATCTGTGGAAGGGGACCAGCCCTTCATCAGGCATTACGCCAGAACACAGACTCCTGTTACCTTCCCACCGCAGTGGCGCCCATTTACCCAGCAGTTAAAGATAGACAGCTGGGTTAGCTGGAGCCCACGGCAAACCGATACGTGCTTAGTCTCTTGCTCAAGGGGATTTGTGAAAGAAAGTTTGTTGCTGAAGCTTTGTAGATTTATCATCAAAGTTACTAAAATTTATTCCTGGCTAACACTACTCCTAACCGGTTTAGAACCAACTGGAGTGGGGCGTACCGAAAAAATAGGTTCGAAACATATAAAACATTTATGCGCAATTAAACTGAAGTATAATATTCACAGCTGTCATAAACGAATGGAAGTTATGAAAGACTCATGATGGTGCAGTCAATCTCTCACTATGAACTGTCATCAAACCCAGAAAACGGAACAGTGGGTCTTGATGAAGCTATCAGAGTAAATTAACGCTCAAACAGATAAAAACACACTCTGTAGCAATAAGTATGTAATGTGTATAGTTTATACATCCTCAGTATATATTTTTAGTATCAAAATTAATAGTTATACCATCAATGTGGTTTATCGTAATTAATAGCAGCCACAAACAATGAATACAGTAAAACCCATCTTGCTGATGTTGCAAAGTAAGAAGCTTTTAGATTACTGTTTATAATTATTTTCTGTACAAAATGTTCATCAAATACGAAAGCCAGGAAAACTCCTATACAGGAAGCATAATGTGAGAATAGCAAATTGTGATCAACCAAACCTGAAACAGTTAATCATTAGAACACCCAGATAGTTAATCAATTGAAAAGAAAAAGTATTAAACAGGACCAATAGCCCGAAAACTCATATTACTAATGGAGCAAAAAACCAAGACATGACATTCTTTTGCGGGCACATGCTCTAACCAAGTAAACCACAGAAAATTCCATGGAATGAGGGGATGAGCTGAAACTAGCTTTCGTTCGAAGCGTTTTTGTTCCAACTTACAAACATCTAAACGTTTTGACTGTTCGTGTCTCTTCATAAGTTTTATTTAATGCTAATTTAGATTTCGGAACGGAGGCAGCTAAATGTTGTCATTTTAAATACTTTATATATGCACATGTAAGATTAAATTTGTACCTTACGCTTGGCCTTAATCGCATTTGCAAACGGAAGTAATGCATGACGAAAATATAACAAGATACCTTACCTCGGCCTGAGGGATCCTTCAAAAGCGGCCTGAAGGGAATCCATTCGTCGTTTGCTGAAATAAAGTTGATAAACAAACAATTTTGTTTAAGTATAAACAAACAATTTTGTTTAAGTTAAAAGCATTTGCATGCTTCTTGTTAAACAGTTATGAGCCAGCGATGGAACCAGGTCACCGGGTCAGTTCGGGTCACTTTCTGGAACAGGTCACCGGCTCACCGGGTCAAAAGCATCGACCCGGTCTTGACCCGGTTTTCAGAATTTACAACAAATTCTAGAAATTTTTGGCTTACGAAGCTATGTAAGATTTTAGGTTTAACTTTTCTTCGCTGTTCTATTAATTTGCTTATCTGACTCTGGCGTGTGACAGATTATTGTTTAGCTTTATCAGTTCTGTCATTATTGTGTAAATCTAAATATATAGTAATATATAGTTTGTTGAATATTTTGCCACCAAGGTAAATACTGAAGATGCCTGAACAATTTACGAATACAACATAAACAAGTTACCCCGTAAAAGGGGAATACTACCGCCGTAGTGTTTGAAATATGTGTTTAATGTTTTGTTTTTGTTTTTCATAGAAGGCTGCTCTAAATTTAAAAAACAATTTAAAAATTAAATATTTCCAAAAATCCTTGAGCAAACATATGTCATAGTTATTCTTTTCGGGGTTTATGATGGAACATGGAATCCAAAATTTAGCGTTCTTAACAGGCAAAAATAAAAATATTTTTAAAGTTTTTGAATTTTCTGGAAGTTAATCTAGAAATAATTCATTTGGAGGGCTCGAGTATCATTAGTTTTATTCGCGGTAATCGCTATTCTTCTGGGACAGCCAGCGACAGCAAATCGGCCATTATCGTTACCAGGATTACAAAATTGTTATTTTAATCGGCAATACCTGAATTGGCTAGAATCACCGTAATAGTCCCTCCATAATTCGTCTAGGGTATTGAATCGTTTACCATATCTGGGGATGCCGCCTCCGCCTCCTAACGCTTCTGCGAGGCTTGCTCGTTTACTAGAAATAATAATTCTAATCCAAAAATTTTAATACAAAATCTAATCTACATTCTACTAAAAAATTCTAATACACAAAATTTAGAGATCTAAAAGCGTGATTCGTGTTTGGTCCCTGAATTTCTAATTCGTTTAAACTAAGGGCCACTGGCCAGCTTCCCACTGCAGTAACGGGCTAGCAGTTGTTACGCTGAGTTGCTTAATAATGACATTTGCAGCAGGGGGCTTTGTGAAACGCACCCCAGGAGTTTTTGGAGAATGCAATTCACATGTTACTGTTGCATTGTTAATTTTATTGCTGAATTATGCAAATTAATTTCATGCCAATATAGATGCTTGCTTTCTGTGATTAAATCAGTCTACACTGGCAGTTCCTCTCTTCCCTGCCGTCTACATCTCCTGTAGACACATCATTGGTGCACTGGGTAGACACGTCGGCCCTACGAAGAGTGTCAGATTCAACAGCTTTGGCCGCGATAAGGTCACAACTGTCGACTCTTTCTGGCCGTTCCAGGGCCGAAGAATATGAGGTCGGTGTCACTTCTCTACGGCTTTGATCCTTTGCAAATTAAACCCAAAGTAGACGAGGTCAGAGTCGCTTCCAGACCATGGTGCTTGACCATTCCAAGGTCGAAGCAGACGAGGTCAAATTCGCTCTAAGGTTTTGTTCCTTGCCCGTATCAAGGCCGACGTAAAGGAGGTCAGAGTCGTATTCAGGCTCTCCTTCTTGGTCGAAGAAGACGACGTTGGATGGATCCGTTAGTAGACTCCATGCACAGGCGGCTCCAAAGCTGAACAAGGCGTGCATTCGAGCCATTGCCAGGCTCAGTGCATAACGTTCCAGATCAAAGAACTCAGAGTCGCTGCCATACTCTGTGCGCAGGTCGGTCCAAGGCCGGAGAAAGAAACTCCGTAGGCTGTGCCACAGTCAGTGTTCCAGATTGTTCCCATTCCGAAGAGTTCATCAATCCATGCCTTCCCCAGGCCGAATGCTGTATTGGAGGAAGGACCGTTGCTGACCGAGAACTGTCCCAAGTTGCAGGAGAAGACGGTGGCAAAAGGTCCTAGCTGTTGCAAAACTAGGAATGCTGCGAAAGAAGGAAATCCCAGAGTTCCTCATGACCGTTTCAAGGTTAATAGTGCCAGTAGCCAGCGAACTCCAGCTGCTGCCACTGCAAGGCCCAGCTGATACGAAGGTAGACCCTCTAAGCAGACCTTCAAGCCCCTCTGAGGACACCGCTTGGAATCAGACAAGTGGCCGAATCTGTATTCGAGCAAAAGGGAATGTGGTCAAAACAATGTTAACCGTGCTTCCCCTCGAGATTAGGCATCCCACAGGCCAATTACACTAGGAAGGGTATACTATACGGTGTCGTGCTCTTGGTAGTGCTATTACATACAGACATGGGTATGATAGTTTGACTGAGGTAAAAAATTTTATTCATGCTGTGAACTAAATCATTAAATTAGATTTAATTGTATTAAACAGTAATCACGCTATATATTTTATTTTCTAAGAGCTTACCACATTTACTTACTTGATGCTTTTGGCTGAACCAGAGTGAAATAGCACACAAACTGAAATGAAACCAAGAAATACTACAGCACGAACGGTCTGATTGGCCATAGCGGAGTAGAGGGTTCTTATGAAAATTTAATTAATCCTAAAATTAGAAAATTAAAGCATACAACAATCTACGAATTCCACAAAATTGACCATAATGTTAATTGACGGTTGCTTTTTGGCTTTCATCAACGAGGATTGTCTTTTAGTTTGACTTCTTATTTCCTGTTATGCTCAACCGGGGTCCCTTGAAAATTCTGGCGAACCTTCAGTATACGGCTAACTCCTTGTTTCAACGGATTAAGCACAGAACTTTTCATAATTAAAGTACAGTGGAAAATTAAAAATCGTCCGAAACAGCAAATATATACTAAAGAATGACAATGTTAAATGTTCGACATATCCTCTGTCTTCTGTATTATGCATCTGCATCTTGTGTAGCTTATGGAATATACAAGATAATGAAAGAAAGAATATTTTCTTGGCCCTGCAGCACCATGACCCGAAAACGCGGGCCTATGGTGGGATGGGGATCGAACCTCCAACCTTTAGTTTAGATTTCGGTTACAACGACGCTCTGTCGACTGAGCCATCCAGGCAAAGTCGAACTAAGCTTAAGTTTGTATTCGTTCCCCTAATGTAGTGACATGCAGCCATGAACGCATCTCTGAAGCTTGAAAATTTCAACAATTGACAAAAGTTCAGGATCCGAAAATTGGAAAGAATTAAAGTATTGGAATGCTTAGTTTTTTTTCGGATTCCTGGAACTGCAAATTAGTTAGTTTTAAATATCCTGACCTACAGCCTACTTCTGATGTTTAAGTAATCTCACTGAGTACAAACTTCTAACAAATTAGCTATAATTTTTTCTGAAGATAGGCACCTATCAATATAATTGTGCAGACAGCTGGTATCTATAAACTGTAGGAAATCTGTTCAAATGCCTTCCCAAGATTGCATCTAAGAATGAAATATTTTCAGTTTTAGTCAGTTTCTTAACTGAAACATAAATTCATGGATACCATTTTCGCACAAAACCAATCTTGCAAAATTGTAATCGAGCTGCCATGTTTCTAAGCCATGGGTTAGCCGTTAGATGCACCTTTTGATAAAGTGTAGGATATGCTGTGATGCCAACTGCTAACTGCATTTTGTGTGACATAGATGTTCCACGAAAACGGTTGTTTTAGAATTTCTAATCAACTTTGGCTCATTTTGACAGTGATTCATCTTTGGCATATTAAGCAATACGATATATATCTCAAATGAATGTAGGGTAACAGAAGTTTAGAGACCCTTCCCTCTACCCAACGTAAATTCGGTGCAAGAGATCAACTTGGCGAACACCATTGGCAATAACATCGATTACCTCATATAATCAGTACCCAGTATGTGCTTATGCTTTCCTACTTTGCAATGTGAAAAAATAGCACAGAAAGTACATAAAGTATCCTCTTGTATCTTTAGAGCTTTTGAAACTAGGCGTTGCGGCAGGAGGAGAAAACAACAAAAGCAGCACGGTTTTTGCTATCCGATATTAGTGCACTACTTTCAAGCTGCTGACCACAGTTGCATTTCTACGCAAATACGTATGCTATACGTTCGCATGCGTGAGCTACTATGATCAGGGACCAGTGTTATCAAAACTGGATAGAGTTCAACCCGGGTTGAACCAGTTTTTGGGTTCAACCCTAAAATTTCATGGTTGGCTAAACTCCGATGCTCAACACAATGTTACCAAATATTTTGGGGTTGACTTATCCTTGCCAGTGTTATAATTCAGTTCCAAACTCAACATTGATTTCAAACTTAACCCTGTTTTTCCAACCCGGATTAATTCAACCCGGTTTTGATAACACCGGGATAAAAATTCAACCCAATTTCAACCCGGCTTGGGGTTTCAACTCGGGTAGATATGCTTGATAGCATCGGCCCCTGAAGGACTGAAAATTTGCACCTTATAACCACTCTGTCAGTCGTATACAGTTAGACAGTTAACTATTAATTTTTGAGTTGTGTGATGAGGTGTATGGAACCACCAGGAAAACTTGTTCCCCAAAGAGCACGGTGTTTATCTGTGCATTTTATGAACAATGAAAAATGACTGGTTTCTTGGTGACAGGAAAGGCAAAGAAAAATGAAGAAAAGATTTTAGAAAGTCCACAGTCTAGCGAATTAATTTTACGGTAGGTTTGGTTTTCAATCAAAATCTTCGCACGTTCTCCCTCGTAATTGCGAACGGCACTAAAGAAATGTAAATCAATTAAATTTGAAAGGTTCTATCTCTTCCTGCAAAAACAGGCCAAACATACAGCTCAAAAAAACTTAAATCTTAAATCTTAAATTCATGTTATTTATTTTTGAAAAATTCGGAAATGTGCTAAAACAAATTTTTATCAGTTTTGAGGTTGAGGTTGAGTAAAGCTGAGACCCTTAATAGCTTAACTGGTAAGGACATTGCTCCCTCTTAAAATATTTAACAGCACTCCGTTAAATGTTAGCCAAAAGATAGATTGAATCAGAAAATCCTAAGTCCCTTGATCAAGCTCAGAAATCTCAAAGCAATTTTGAACATTGTCTTTGACAATCAACAAAACTTGGACATCACCAAGGACTTAAGGCTTTGCCAATTAATTTATCTTACAGCCAAACTTTGCGGAAAATTTTTGTCTAGCAACGGAGAAGTTTGCTGAACCTGACTTCCTAGCTAAACTTAGGATTAGTTTATTAAAGTGGTCACTTATTCGGTGAAATTCAGTGAATAACGGAAAAATTACAGTGAACAAATTCAGTAAACGTTCTGTCATTATGTAATGTATGAGTATGCGTGTATATAATGCGCAAAGAGAACTAGAATTTTTGCCGAATTTTTGCGGTCCTACCCGTAAAATGTTTTACTCGGCTCTTTAGGCCTGCCCGTAAAAAGCCTCGACCAGTCCAGCACGGCCAGCAAAAGATTTGCTTTCTTAAAATGTAAAATTGCAAAAAGATTAATTTTTATCATAAAAATTTAGTTTGGAATTTAAATATTGTAAGCGCTAAGATTGCATTAATGAGTTAAGAAATTTAACATTAATTACGCGCCCTAAGTGCTGCAGCCAACGATTTAAATGATTTAAAGTACTTATTCAGAACTTTTTTCCGTATTAAAGCGTTGCAATATATTATCAACAGTACATAATATAAGAGTAAAGAAACTCTTACAGTAGCATGTACAAATTATGCAAGGTATGCTCGGTGCGTTAAGTCGGCCCCCCCGAAAGTCTCGGGGGGGTCCCACTTAGCACTAATTACACGCTTTCATATAAGCGTGTGTCTGCTCGCTTATTGGCCCCTTAGCCTAAGGCTTACGGTAGGTAATTTATTAGTTATTTTAATTAATTAATTATGACTTTAATTAGGTTAATGCAATTAATAAACTAAATCGACAACTTTGTAGCATTTTTCTGCTCTTTCCAATGATATAAAAATTGTTGCACATTATATTCCTTCGAATTTTCGCATTATGCAACAATTTTTATGTCATTGGAAAGAGCAGAGAAAATGCTACAAAGTTGTCGATCTAGTTTTTTAATTGCATTAACCTAATTAAAGTTATAATTTAATTAAAATAACTAATAAATTACCTGCCATAAGCCTTAGGCTAATGGGCCAATCAGCGAGCAGACACACGCTTATATGAAAGCGTGTAATTAGTGCTAAGTGGGACCCCCCCCCCCCGAGACTTTCGGTGGGGGGGGGGGAGGGCTCCCGACTTAACGCACCGACCATACCTAGCATGATTTGTACATGCTACTGTAAGAGTTTCTTACTCTTATAGTATGTACTCTTGATATTATGAATGTTATAAGACTGATCTGCAATGAAATACAATGTTTGGCGCTCCGAGAAAGCTGAACCAGAGTTGGCTCCGGGTCCAAAATTTCAGACCCGGCCCGGACCCGGACCCGTTAGGCCAGATCCAGACCCGTCCAGACCCAGATCCGGGTACCCGGATCTAAAAAAGATCCAGTTTGCATTTCAAACCTTCACTGCATTCTGAAATTTCACTGCAGCTTTATTAATAGCCCAGTCATGAATAAAACCCGTAATAAGCTTAGGTAAATTTATTTTACGCTTTACGACAACTTTTATATGATTTGAGTGCTAGGGCTAGTTTGGGATCTCGTTTGGATATCGGTAGAAGTTTTTTGTCATGAGTCCAGAGACACTATGAGAGATTGTCCTTGGGATAACTAAGGATTGCTCTGAAGGAATGAAGGTGAACGAAATTTTTGTTGGCTTGTATTTTAAAACAATGTCCTTGAGCTTAGATTTATTTTTGCGCGCATTGCAAAATCTTATACTAACTTATCAATTCGAGTTATCATATTTCTGCTTCCAATTCTAGTTACATATTTTGTTTCTAGCCCAGCAGAGCTATATAAATTAGAAAGACAACAACAACAAGTTAGACAACTATTAAGCATTCTATCTCAGTGCCTAACACATCGGTTCTACCAATCTTTTTTTTAGAAAAACAACAAATTATAATGTTTTAACATCCCTAAAGGTACCAAAATCCAGTTTCTTCAGTATTTTAGACCCGGACCCGGATTCGGACCCGCGGGTACCCGGACCCGGCGCCAACTCTGAGCTGAACCCTAAGAATCTATAGCTTGAACGACTTCTGATATTCAAACAGTTTAAATGTATCCTAATAATGAAACCTTTTAGTTGCTGGAAAACAGTGTTGTCTAATGCCTACATGACGCATACACTACGAACGAAACCAGACTAAAGCACAAAACACTTTAAAGCCAACAGTTGATTGTGCTTAGGTGGCTTGCACCAGTCGTGTTTATCTCCCGTTTAAACTAAACTTGAGTTTAAACTCCTGTTTAGTCATTAGTAGGCTTGCACCAGTCAAGTTTAACTTAAACTGGAGTTTCAAATTTGTGTATTTAAACACTACCTACTGGAAATTTAAACTTGAGATGGACCAGGTTTAAGGTCGTGTTTAAGGCAAAAATAACAGTTGCTTCCAGTTTTTGACGTCGGCTATAAAAAATAAGAAATTATTAAAGTTGTAAACACAGTAATTTTATTAATACCGTCTGAAAATTTACTTTTTTGATGGAAAAATGGTTGCTTTGATTTTTCATCATTAATCTGTCAGTAGCGACTGTACATGCTCACCCTCAAAATAAGTACTTTGAAAATAATTGATTTATGCTGAGGAACCAAAAGATGCTTTCCTTTTCTTTTATAGCCTCCTGTTTAACGTCAGGTTTAAGTCTATTGAAAGTTCTGTTAAATGAAGTCCCATTTAAACCTCACGTTGTGTTTTAACATGTCCTTTTGTACAGATTTACTGGCCGCGACGGCTTAAGGAAATTATATTTGATGATAGTCGGTATTTCTCTAACGGGTTTAAAAATTATTCTCGGATATAATTTATGCATATAATTTTGCTTTATATTTGTGTTCACCGTTTGCTTGTGTTCTAAATGAAAGTGACTGTTTTCTGAAATTATACCTGTCTGAATTTTCCTTGCTTGTAGACTTTATTGATGAACGCTTTGCTGTCAAAATTTACTTTGTCGTGTATTTTTCGGGAGTCTCTCCCTTTGCCTGTTCCTTATTAAATGTGGTCTCAGTAGCTGAGCCATTAGGGTGTCTTTATTTAGGATTTTATTTAGAATTGCATAGTCGGTAGGTAAGACTCTGAGTTATTTCCCGAGTCTAGGTAGGCTAATTATTTACTGAGCATGTACTTAATTTAATCAAAGTTCCCTTAGTGTCCGGTAGTAAGGCAGTCTTTTGTTCCTCTAGTCGGCTCGTTTAGTAGTTTGTTAGGCTTATTTAATTTCTTGACGAGATCTGCCCAGGTCGACTGGAACATAAGTCTCCTCCAGGTTCGTCGTTTCCATACGCGCACAGTTTCCACCCGTAAAGTTTGGTTGTCCATACCCTTCCAACTTTACACTCCGTCTAATTATGATATGACGCTTCAGCTATGGACCTGAGATATCGACTCTTGGAAATTTTAAATTAAAATTAACAATTTTCCATTGATATGGTAACACTTTTGATGATTTCAACTTTAAATAAGTAATTACTCGTTGGTTGGGGAAACTATGTCAGAACATTTGGGCATAGAATTCTTTTACGCCACTTCCACTATATTAGATCAAATACCCGCAGATGATTATCACATGTTATCATAAACCAGCTTGTAAATTTCCGCACTGGTGCTTGCAAGAGTTTCCTCTGTAGCTGAAAAGAATTGGTCACATGATCAAAATAGTTGTTGAAATAAAGAAATTTAATGTTAATATAGCAGCTTGCGGCAGCTTTCCCGAACAGAAAAAAGCACAAACCCCTGAACAATAGCCACAGACATTTTTTTCAAAATGAGTGTGTAAAAGCCACTTTCGAATTGCTTGAATGAGTTGATAGAAATCTGTATTCAAAACAATCTGGTTTCGATGTTCCAAATCTCATATGATCGGAGCTATGCCTATGCAGAGATGCCAGAGAGAGCTCTCCATTGGGTATATGTCCCATAGGACTACAAATGTAGACAATGCTTGATCGACGGACCAGTGCTCTTGAAGCTGTCGAAATCTTGCACTAGACTTTTCGAACGGTCAGTTTCGGACCAAGTAAATTAATTTTCGATGTTATCTCCTAAACCGTGATTTACTCTGAAGAGCAACGTTGCAGGTCTTCGTGACTACAAATTTGTCCTGTAGAGTGATAACAGTGCAAATTATGGCAGACAAACGCTAAGTTCTACAATACTCATAGTCTCACGCCGCGACTTTTCTGAAATGTTTTCCAGCCTGAATGAGGTTACTGCAGCAAATTTGAATGAATTTCAACGATAAATTAGCTTTTAAAGCCAAAAATACGCCAACCCGAACCAGCACAACAATAAATAAATTTTAACTCGAAGCTCGGGCCGGCCCAAATCTGAAGCCGGCTCGGTGAAGTGTGACTCCGTTACTTTTCTACACAATGTAGATTTTCTTGTCTTTATGCTTTCCGATCATACATGACTCAGCGAAGTCACTCCTGACTTTTTATACCGCTGCCCACCGGTGGGCGGCATCGCACGTAAGTTATATTTTCAAGTTCTATGTGCGTTTGCCGCTCACTGGTGTCGGCGCTACACAATTCTGCACTGCAGTAATTCCGCGGTATCTTGTTTGTTTTGAACAATCTATCAATTAACTAATCTGAGTATGGCAAGAGCTAAAATTGTTAGGTAAGCAACCTCTTACAAGATATTTCAGTTTTCAAAAACGAAATTTTTGATTGTTTCAAATGTGCGTTGCCGCCCACCGGTGAGCGGTAATATTTTATATCATGAGAAGAAAAATTGTTTCGTTAGTTGCGTTGTGCACTTTCCAATTTCTTCAAAATGTGCGTCTTTGCAAAAGAAATAAAATTATGCAATTTCCCCCCGGAAATTTTCCACTAATACAAAGTTCCCCACGAAATCTTGCACTGGAGCAAATTTTGAGGAGCTTAGCATTTTTTGCTCAATTCTGTAAGGCGATATCTTCAATATCAATTTTAGAAACGTTGTAAATTTAATGTGAATCTTTGTAATTCCAAATAAGTTAAGATGGATGATCAAGAAGCTGAAGACATAAAGGCCTTTGGCCATTTTTCTTTAAAAACTGACTAAAATTCTTTAGATTAAAAATTTCGGATTAGGAGGATCGGTTGCACCACGTACAGGAGATAGCGGCGTTCGCGCGCTCCCCTATAAGCGCTCCCCGATGGTTACCATTTCTGTGTTATCAATACTGTTTTTCATACGCATTAAACTTAAGCAAGACATAGTATATAATATATATTTTTCATCAAACGTTACAGCTTACAGCACTACTCACAGACAAACAGTAATACATGCTAAATATAGCTCATATATTACACATTATTGCAAATCGAATTTATGACCGAGTTCAAGTTTGTTTTTTTACACATTTATGTGCAATGCCTAAGTGAAACCGCTCAGACATATTAAGGTAAGACAAATCCCCATAGTATCGCTGAATCCAGCAAAAAATGTTCGTGTTGGACTTCTTCAGGATATATCACACATTGGTAGATAGAGAAATTTTCGGTCGGACTCCACCGTGTGAGGAGTCAGCGCTGAGATGCCGACCAGAAGGAAACGATCTTGAGGTTGGCACTGGAGGCAGAGGTTTCTTGGGAGGAGGTGGGATGGACAGAGACGGGAGTCCCACTCGACCACTTCGCGATTTAGGGAGCATCCTCTGCGTCAGATGAGGACTTTTGGCCGCTGGACAACTACCTGCTGTCAGTTCAAGCTCAGTGTATTCATGCGAGTCAGAGTTGCCCGTGTCCCCACAGCTGTCAGTCTGAGTTTCAGCCTCAGTCTGCTTACGCGGGGAACGGGCAGCCTGAGTAACCAGTCTCAGTGCCGTCGCTTCCTGGACCACAGGTCGCATGCACGGCGGCTTAGATTGAGGGACAGTGCCGGTTTCCTCAGTGGGATAAGACTGTCGTAGGGATTGACTGGGAGTGTAGTTTGGTGAGCCCGGTAGTCCACTGTCAATCGACGGATTAGGAACCACAGCGACGCCATTGGATGTCCCATAACCAGAGTCCAGCGACTGCTGAAATGACTGAGTCTGGGATATCTGTGACGGCAGAAGATGAGTGCTTTGGTAGCTGGAGATGCTGTTCCTGTTGGAGGATCCGCTTTCCTGAGTGTAGTGTTGACTGCTCCAGGTCATAGGGCTGGTGCAGCTGGACTCCTGGAAACTGTCCTGTTCAAGCTCAAATCGTTTGACACTGTCCTCAAAGCGGCTCTTCAAGGCCTCTGGAGGCAGGAGAATGGGAGGAGCTCCGTTGGGAGGATTCTGTGGGGAGGAGGCTCCTTCGCTGGACAACAGAGGAGAATTGGCAATAAGTGGTGGCTGATGACTTGAAGCAAGATTGGCAGCTCTACGACCACCCTGACGCTTTCCTTGGTGTCTTGAGGAGCGAGGATGCTTCAAAGTATCGATGTGGGAGGGGCCCGGTTTAGAGGGACTGTTGGCAGCGGACGGCCATTGAATGGAAGGGGCGCCGTGTCTCAGCTCTGGGTCCATGTAAAGGTCATCGGACAGATTTGAGAGGGAATCGTCGCTGTCCAGAGTGGCCGCGCATCGCTCGCGCTCCACGTCCGTTCCAATTTCTGACTCCGACTTCGAGCGATACAGTTTCCCGCCGCCTGGTCGTCGACCTCTCCCAGACGACTGATAAGGAAGACCAGAAAAACCGGTTCTCATTTGAAAGTCCATAAAGTCCTTATTGACGGCCATCTGTTGCGGTCGATGTCGGCGGGATCGTCCTTTGAATCGATCACCGCGCCGAGAACTGTGCTTGCTCTCACCCAGCCGTCTAAACATTAGAAATACCGAAAAACAAACATTAAGCTAAAACAGAATAAAGAAGACAACCACAACCCAACAGTTTCTCTACAAGCCGTCAGAAACATAACTACATTCTTAGACAAACAACATAGGAACCTACCGAACAGCCTGACTTAGGTTATCAATTTTTTGTTGAGTCATCTGGCGCAGATCAGTAATCTCATCTGCCAGATCGTCATGACAGGCGTCAATTTCCTCCAGGAGATCCTGGTGTGCTTCTGTACTCTGTCTGGCCAGATACAAAAGACAGGGCTCACAGTAACACTGGCAGCTTCCAATTGCTCCGTGAGTTCCGTTGTGACTCTAGAACAGAGTTAAGCACTATGAAAACTTTCTTCCTGGTATAGCTGAGAAGGCATACAAAGATCCCACAAATTGAGAGATACACTAGATATTCATGGGAAGGATCAGTCGTTAATATGACCAACCTAGAGATTATAGCAGATTTAGTTTATCATGATACATATGTAGCTAATAAACTCAGACTTTACAAGGAAGGAATTAAACACTGTTGAACACCACGCAGAAAGTTTGAGTATAGTTATCATCTAATCATAAATTGATTGACTGTATCCTAGATTATCAATTATAGATCCAGATGTTCGATGCACCTACGTGCATACCTTATGCGGTTTTCCAATCAGATCAGGCATGAAACAGTCTGGCTTTAGCTGCCCATTCATTGATGCAAAGAGCAGATGATTAGCAAGAGGCTTATTCAGACCATTTCCAGTGGAGCCTGAGCTGGAATTTTCTAGAATCACGGAGCGAATAGGCCCATCCTCAAACAGAAGTTTCCACTGAGAATCACCGTCACGAGCAGCCTGCAATTTCTCACGAATCTAAAACGAAACAAACAGTCGAGGTTAGAAATGACGTCATTGATCATTCAGAGTTTCAGAGATTAAAAGCAATGTTCAGCAAAGGCGTAACATAAAACATACGAAGGTAAGGGAAGAAAGGACAGATAGAAATGGGTGTCTGCAATTAGAATAGTGATAATTTAGTTTTAACAGTGTATCTTTAAGAAAAGAGAGTTTAGACATGTTGCTGAGGAGCATTAGTCTATTGCCTGCATATGGTGTTTTTGGATGCTACTAAAAACATAAAACGTAACATAAAACATACGAAGGTAAACATATATATGTATCTGTCTGTAGATAGATGCTACCCTCAACCCGAGACAGAACTTGAAACAAAACTTTAAGAGTCGATATTGATCCCTCATTCGCCGCCACAAAGCTAGATACAGGCCATTGCTTTTGCCATCGTATATCGTTCGGTGACGGCCGAGTCAATTCCTGCGCGATTTTTTATCTGAAACCTTCTACAAGCAGTGGTGCTCACTGATCGTTAAATTAAGGCTCGGTAGGCCGTAGACGAATGTAAGTTTTCAGATGCTTTGTGGTTTTGACACTTAAGGATCCACTATAGACAATCCAGCGTCAGCGGCATCAGCTGACCGAAAGACAAAGCAAAGCACCATCATTCATCAAGCCGAAGAGGTTAAATTCCTGTGCAATGTTGGTGTTTCTTCTTGAGTCGAACACACAAGGCTTAGATTATGTAAGAAAACTAAACTCCCTTCGTCAATGGTACTAAATCAGTACTCAATTCGCTGAATCTTAAATACAACTGACAAGAATACAAACCTTGCTCTTGCGATTTCGCCAGCTGGTAGATTTCAGTATTGGTTGCAACTGTTTACTCTAAAATGAAAGCTTTAAATATACATAGGCCTGTACAGTGTTATAATGATATTTCAGTGATGTGAACAACAACTCGCCAGTTGAGTCTAAAGAAATATTTCAAAGCCACCAATCCATAATTGGCCTCTTACACCCACTAAAATAAAATATATTGTTTTCACTTATTTCGCTTACATAATAACTTAATTACATCAAGAGTACATAATAACTAAGAGTGTGACAAGCGTCACGCTCTTAGTTATCACGCGAAAAACATCATCTGCACAATAACGGCTGACCCCCTACACAACTGAGTATGTGCACTTCAAATATTTTTGCCCGCTATGCCTACGTTCTAAAGCTCGCTACAGACTCACATTGAACCAACTGACTTGTTGTGTTTTGAGATTTATAACGTAGGCATAGCGGGCAAAAATATTTGAAGTGCACATACTCAGTCGCCGTTATTGTGCAGATGATGTTTTTCGCTTGATAACTAAGAGCGTGATGCTTTACACTTTAGTTATTATGTACTCTTGATTACTTTTACAAAATTACCAGTAACTATATTAACCTTATCAACTGTCTGTAGCCGCAGAAGATCACAACAGTCTCGAAGCTGTTTTCTTTCAGCAATATCACAGGCTGTTTCACCTTGCTAAAGAAATTAATAATAAATAGTCTAATTAAAACCTTAGAGCTAAAATTTGTTGAAATTTTAAGAAGTATAAGAAATGTTTTCGCCAGCATAGATAACTTCTATTAATTTAACTATATATTTCTGGATGAGACAAATTTGTGACCCGAAGTTTGTTTTCAATTCTAAAATTTTAAATTAGGGGACCTCCAACTGCTGCCGGTTTCAATTTTCCGCAACATTAAATTCTGAAAATGGTGTTGTGAGAGAAATGTTCTTCATTCAAACTGCAGCATGTGTTTGATGTTAATCAACGGTGCAGATCAAACAGACAGACGTGCAGTAAACAAATAGAAACATAATTTGGTTCTTAGCTCCAAAATAAACAAGCAACGAGCAAACTTGATTAAAATTGCAAGATAAATGCAAAGTAGATGAAAGATAATTTGAAAGTGATACTCAATCAAAACAAACAAAACGGGTGCTACAACTAACCTTATTTCTTATGGAGGGATCGGCCCCAGCTTCTAGCAACATTTTGATGAGCTTCCTTTGACTTAGATTACAGGCAAGATGTAAGGGAGTATCACCATTCTAAAACAGAAATAAAAATAAAAACAAAAATGTACTCAAATGAAATGAGATTTTTGCCATTTGTAGTGGTGAACTTGTAGTTCCCTTTTCAGCGGATGAAAGAATAATAATTTTAAACAAAAAAGGACACATAATGTTTGGTAACCTTATTCTGTTCGTTTGCATTGGCTCCAGCATTCAGGAGGACTTTAGTTACACCAGCGTGAAGATATCGACATGCTGTATGCAGTGGTGTATCGTCGTACTGAAAAGGAAACTAAATTGCGCAATTCAGAACACACCACCAATTACACTGGGGATTCAATACTGATGTGTATTAGCAGATACTGATGTGTAGTAATTTTTTGCCATAGTGCCACACCCCAGTGCAATGAGGGGTAGTGCCATACCAATTTTGTACTGAGTCCACGGTATGGCACTGAATAATTGCATATCGCAACTACCCGAGGCGTAGGCAAGGCTACTGCCGGAGCAGAAGTGACTACGCAAACTTGTCAGTATCCTGGAAGCTGGAGCCAGACAGCTACAGATCTACTGGATCCCTGGCCGTTCAAATATTCCAGGCAACGAGAAGGCCGACTTTCTGGCAAATCTGGCCACAAAACTCAGCCAGTCAGAAGTCCCTGTCGATTTTCACGCCGCAAAATCATTGCTATCAAGGACGTTCAGCCAAATGTGGGAAATCTCTCTAACCTCTGACCGGCTGAATCTAACCCCAATCCCGGCCACAAGGTGGAACCGGGAATCTCACTTGTCTAGATCCAGCCGTTCCACCCTTTCTCAACTACGGGTTGGGGGCTTCTGCCCTATTTTGAACTGGTATCTCCATAGAATCGGGGTAGCAAACGACCCCAGCTGCCCATTTTGCCCTGGCACCGAGGATACCCTTTCCCACGCTATCCTCACCTGCCCCAGAGGCGACCGCCAACGCCTCGTCTACCTAGGCCCTAATCCATCTCTGTCTGTCCTGTGGGAGAAACCAGGGGAGGTCATTGCCTACCTTGATGGGTGCGGGCATCTCCAGTAGATGTCCGAGCCGATTGACGATCGTCAGGTGGTTGGAAGCAGTCACAACAACAACAACAACAACAAGTGACTACGCTGCTTTCACCGAGTTGTGTGTGCAGTAGTTAGCACAAACTTTCTGGCCAACACGAATTTGGATGTAAACCACGGAATCGGAACGGGTGAGTAAAGGTAAAACCCGTAGATTTATGTCAGTATTTTATTAGGAGTTTATGTATTTATACCTTATCCTTGACGTCAACTTTACATTTTCGTGAAACGAAAAGCTTGCAGCATTGATTGTGACCATGCTGACAGCAGAGATGAAGTGCACTGGCCCCACTCTGAAACACAGTCAAAAATAAACAACAAAAAATGCGGAAATAGTAAAAGGGCAAACCGAACGATTGCAAAAATGGACATCACTGCTAAATTCATTAACCTGCATTAGCTAATTATATTACGTAGCTACTGTAGCTATATCAACCTATATTAGATAATTTGAAGAATGAAAATCAAACGTGGACACCCAAAGTCAGACCAACCTCAATCACGCAACCGGTTTCGATGCTCCACCGGGGGCATCTTCTTCAGGCGATTCTTCACACGCTGCTGTCGTTCCTGGGGCGTCAGATAACGGGGGATCCAATTTCGGGAGGGAAGGAAAATTTCAAAGTTCTCTAGGGTTTGGGCTTCAGAGGCCGGACGGGCAAGAACCGGGGGGACTGGAGGACCGAAATTGCCGGGAGGGTCAGTGGGAGGCTAGGAGGCAAGGACTGGGGGGACCGGAGGACCGGAACTACCGGGAGGGTCGGAACCACTGTTATTGATGTTGTTGTCGTCGGCAGAGTCCAAATGGATGCTAGTAAACCCGGACCCGGGGGGTGGGGATTTGTTGTGACGGAGAACGTGCTCCCAGTTGATTCCAAAAGGATGGTCAGAAAATAGTTGACTTATCCACCACTTTTCTTTCTTCTTCCGTATAACTTCGTTTTCAGAAAAGTCCAATACAGTAACTAATAATTGATCTAATGTATGATTATGGTTCCTGAAATCACGACGACAACATGACGACGACGACAACAACATCAATAACAGTGGTTCCGACCCTTCCGGTAGTTCCGGTCCTCCGGTCCCCCCGGTTCTTGCCCGTCCGGCCTCTGAAGCCCAAACCCTAGAGAACTTTGAAATTTTCCTTCCCTCCCGAAATTGGATCCACCGTTATCTGACCCCCCAGGAACGACAGCAGCGTGTGAAGAATCGCCTGAAGAAGATGCCCCCGGTGGAGCATCGAAACCGGTTGCGTGATTGAGGTTGGTCTGACTTTGGGTGTCCACGTTTGATTTTCATTCTTCAAATTGTGATATCAGCGTATCCGCACGGATCCGTGGACTTGTGGCTGTTTTGATTCTATCTGTCCTAACCTATATTAGATAATAATATCCAGTGATTCATTGAGTAATTGGTTTATTGATTAGGTACTGTATGCCTATAAATAAATTAACTTTTATTGGATGCCAAATGGATTGGCGTCAAAGTGCAAAAAATTCAGCAGAAAAAAGAAAAAGTTCTCCGATGCTTATCTACGTCCGGCCATCCTCAAATCAAGCCGCACATGTGAACAAACGAAGTCATGCATTAGTCAGACCTTATTTCGAACATAAAGATTGGCTTTGGCTTGTAGAAGAAGCTCAGCACAGGCAGTATGGCCGTAGAAGGCAGAATCGTGTAATGAGGTATTTTCTTGCTGAAATAAGAAATGAAAGCGATTTTTTGCTGCCATGTTGGTATTTTGGACTGCCATTTTGGACAAATAATGCGAGATAGTATAAGTTCATTCCAGCAATAAATAGCATCAAAACCCATCCAACATAAAGAATCACCCAAACTCATCGCTACGCCATATAAGCAAACTGACTGACTATGTAAATATATATATATATATATACATGTGCACATTTACACATTATATATATGTTACGTACCGTATGAGATTTTGTACCGTATAATACGGTACGGCAAATTTCATACCGTATTAAACGGTACGTCCCGTATTATATTGTACCGTTAGTTTTTGTACCGCATTGGCAAAGAACTGAATACTGCTGTTAAATAATATTAAGTAAAACAAATGATACAAATTTTGCAGTTTCGCTACAAAAATAGCGTCTCAACTCTCACGATGTCGCTTCCGACAAAACCGTATTTTTGCACTAAAAATTAACTTTTTTCTGTGCATACCAAGAGTAACCAAGGCGCTGTTGCGGACGGTTGCATTTGGAGAATGCCCCAAGCTATAGATTCTAAATCACCTTTTGCGAAAATTTTCGGAAAAAGCTGTAGTATGCTAAAATAATGATAGAATTATAGATTGTTCAATTGCCACAATTTGCATGACTAAAATATATAGGAACTTTGCTCTTGCAATTCTTATTTCTAAGCCACTCTGAACTTCTAATTCTATTAAATATTCTGAACATAAAAAGTGAAAATGTTTGAATTTAACTTTTGAAAGTCAGCGTTTTTACACAAAAATGACAAAAATACAAATATATAAATAAACAAATAAATATTAAGGTTTAAAAAATTTTTAATTTCATAAGTGCTTAGATTTCAACGACATTCAAAAAATTTTCAGACGGTTTTGTCGGAAGCGAAATTTTTAGAAGCTGTTTTTGTAGCAAAACTGCAAAATTTGTATCATTTGTTTTATTTAAGGAACGAGGATGGAACTATTTCCTACATCATCGCTTTCTTCCCAAAAATAGATTTAGCTTTCAACAAAATCGCCTGAAAATATTTGAATGTCATTCAAATCTAAGAACTTAACATTTATTTGTTTGTTTATTTGTATTTTCGTTCTTTTTGTGTAAAAACGTTGACTTTCAAAAGTTAAGTTCAACCATTTTCACTCTTTATGTTCAGAATATTTAATAGAATTAATAGAATTAGAAGTTCAGAATTTTATGTGGCATAGAAATAAGAATTGCAAGAGCAAAGATTCTATCTTTTTAGTCTTCCAGATCAGATTCATTTCTTTGCCAATACGGTATAAAAACTAACCGTACAATATAATACGGGACGTACCGTTTAATACGGTACAGAAAAAGTTGTACCGTATTATACGGTACGTACCATTTAATACGGTACGAAAATTGCCGTACCGTATTATACGGTACAAAATCTCATACGGTACGTAACATATATACGCACTTAAATCAATACCACTAAATAAAGTTACAAGAACTGTTTTAATCTTCACACTCAAATTATCAAAGATGATACTTTAGGTAAAAATATATCATTATTGTGATATATATTAAATATACATTAAATTCCCCTCTTCCACAAACTCTACATTAGATTAGTCGTCAGTGGCATAATGAAACATGCTTATGCTAGTCCTGCTCATACCACAAAGTCTTGCTTATCACAATCAGCGCCCGCATCCAGCAACAGTCTCACAACATCCAGATGTCCCTCCAGACACGCTCGATGCAATGCCGAGTAGCCAAGCTGAAACAAATAAATGTAAAGCTCATATTAAAATTTTACAATACTATATACAACTACACATAAAGTCGTTTATATACAACCTAAAACCTAACCAAGTGCTAGTAAGGCTGAATGTCATCAGAAACAGTTATAACATTTATCCGTTAGGTTAGCTATAGTTAGGATATGATTTAAATACTCAATTTGTAAGCGTAGACAGTATTCGTGCAATTCATAAAATATGGTGACATTAAGTCTCGTTTTTCCACTCAAAGCCATCTATTACTCCGAATCAACGAAGGGCTTGTTTACTGATCCCCTGAGATTTAAGTGGGATTACTACTAATCCTACGTAGACCTATTTTGTTTTAAGAATCCTAGAATCATAGTCACGAGCCGGAATTGGAAAGGTTAGCCATTAGACAGCTACAATGTAGGACAGACATCTGTGAAGGTCCCATAAGGTCAGCCTCCAAGAAGTGCCCTCAGTTTTCATCAGACCATTAAATCCTAAAAGACTCACGTAAAATGAGATGTGGTTAATTTTCCTTCAATCACTGAGTCAATTTAGAGACTCCCTCCCCATAAGTGGCAATCATATGCTTAACATAAAACGGAAATTTTTAAATTAAGCTGAGGTGGAAATGAGCCGTTATGAAGAAAGCTAATATAGACACTGAGGTAGATAATTCCGTCATTTTGATTTACCTTATCCTGATAATTTAGATCGCAACCGTGCTCGATAAGCAAGGCGATCACATCACAGTGTCCATTTATGGCCGCATGATGAAGCGCATTACGTCCTTCCTAAAATTGTCACAGCTTTTAAAACAAACAAAATTGCACAAAACAAAGCGTGGAACGGAACTGATAAAAACACGATGATAACAAAACCAAACCGTGTAGGTTCAGAAAACGTTAATGTTTTAGGATATTCGAATAGAGAAATGGTAGTTTATGTGGAATAAACCATTATTAGGTACAAGCTTTGACAACACAACACACGGAGACAGAGCTTCAAAAGGAGAAATGTTTCTGCGTGGACACTTGCCGGGTCTTATCTCGATTACCCTCCCACCACTCAAAATCCTTAAAATATGACCAAATGTGCTAAAATTTGGTGTGGGTATGTTTTCGATCATGCTGAGTTCAAATATCGCAAAATTTTTCGATTTCACGAAATTCTATTTTTTTCGATTTCTAAGGGGGGACCAAGGGAAACCGAAAAATTTTTTGTCTTCGATTTTGCTGAAAAGATGTATATATAGGGGGTTTCTGGGTCGTAGAACACGAATCTGAAGTCCGTTTTTCGATTCAGCTTTTCGTTAGCTCTTATACTGAGCTAACGAAAAGCTGAATCGAAAAACGGACTTCAGATTCGTGTTCTACGACCCAGAAACCCCCTATATAAACATCTTTTCAGCAAAATCGAAGACAAAAAATTTTTCGGTTTCCCTTGGTCCCCCCTTAGAAATCGAAAAAAAAATAGAATTTCGTGAAATCGAAAAATTTTGCGATATTTGAACTCAGCATGATCGAAAACATACCCACACCAAATTTTAGCTCATTTGGTCAAATTTTAAGGATTTTGAGTGGTGGGAGGGTAATCGAGATAAGAACCCACTTGCCATATTCTTATCGATTATGTATGTCCATACTCTTGATACTAGATATTAGAATTTAAATCCATTACAGATGACACTAACCCGGTCTGGTAGAAATTTTGCGCCCCGTCTCAACAGCTCTTGACATTGAAATAGTTTTCCGGCCCGAGCTGCACTTCTGAGATCTTCATTTATAGACCGGAACAAAGAGTTGCCAGAGCCAGCTTTCTCCGCACCCGGACGTTTAAACAGCGGCATTCTTTGAAATATAATATAAGGCCTGACTATTACAAATTAACCGCACTTCTGCATCACATAGGAAAAGTAACACCGGTCTAAAGTCAATGAAAAATCAAAGAATTCTGGATTCTAGAATTTCACCATCCAAATGTTCCTCCACATGATAAAAGCTGGACAGTGGAAGACTTGTGAAACCTTCTATAACAAAAATATTTCTTTATTTACGCTGCTAAATAATTAAAACCATAAGTAAATAGTTAAACAACAAATTTACATAAAATTAAAATATGCAAAGATAAAAATCCAAAATGCTTGAAGTTTACGCCGATGCTTTGGCATCCAAACCACCCGCAGGAACAAAAATTCCAACCCTCTCTAAGAGCTTCTGTTGCCTCATATTAGGCCCTTATAAATTAAGCCAGTCAAAGAACGCAGGAGAAGTCAGCAAAAAGGCAATTAGCAAATTGGCAGGCCTCTAATAAGATTAATTAACAGACACGTTTCGGGGTAACCCGACTAACTTTAGAACATTTATTATCAGTCTAGAGGGAGGAAAAATCTGGCTGGCAGTCGTCTCAAGGAAGCCCATCTTGCCAGCAAAATGCTGCCAACGCATAATGCAGCCAATCATAGGTTCTCCCCTCGAATTATGAGAATCTTTGCCGCTTCTCACCTCCCTCAACTTCAAAACTAAAGACTTAAAAAAACCATAAAAAATAAAAATATAGAAATCTAAAAAACCTTGAAATATTAAACAGTCAAACATCGGCTAAAAATTGTCAAACTCCGTGGCATTATTGTTTACTTGAGGAAGAGGAGGAGTTGAAAAATTAAAAAGTTAGAATCAGTGATATCAATAGCTACAACCTTACATTCTGATTATCCAAAAATATTGCAAAAGGAAATTTAAATCTATGTTGTAAAGTTGGCATTTTTTCTACCAATGAAGCAAACATTAGATTCAGTTTTTCTTTATAACCCGCCGAGCAAAATTTTAAGGTTACATAACTCCGGCTAGAATCTTACACAATGCACAGCCACATGCCAAAAAGTTTTAACAGCTTTTGCCATGTTGCAATATCTTATAGCATAAAAATGAAATACCTAGGAATATATTGTTATGAAAAGCAAAATCCAACGATTGTGTTTATGGGAATGACAAGTTGTACCCAAGAATAGCACCTCTACGACTATTCCCAGTGAAATATTGAACCAGCATAAATCACCAAAATTTGGGATAGTGCAATCGTTAAGAAAATAAATGACCAACCATATTGCTTTTAGCAATCTCTTATCGCACCGAAAAACATGCTGTCTCCCGTCCACTCTATAACATCTATATATATAAAACCCACAGGTTGGTGCAAACCAGTGCTTGCTGACTCTAACAGAGATAGACCTAACCAGACTAAACTTAACGCTAACCCAGAGTCTGAAGATGCACCGAAACAGCAGAGAATGAAAGAAAAGTAGTAGAAACTACAAAGTCTCTGTGTAAGCAAGGCAGCATGCCTTCGATTTTGGTGAAGCAAGTACATACATTAGCTAATGTTTGGATGAAAAACGAATAAACGCCTTTATCTTGTAAAACTAGCACGGGGAAAATTCAGACTAGGAACTAGGACCATATACCGAAACAGAAACTCCTATATACTTCATAGAAAATGCGAAAGCACCTGGCAGGAGGCTACCGAAATGTGGGGGCATGCCCACGGTACAAATAAGCCAAAAATTTAAGATGACCATGAAACCTTAATTTTTTGACACTTTTGGATGTCCACTAAACAGTGGGTGGGACGCTCCGAAAAGTGGAGAGACAGCTTAAAAGTGGGAGCTTTCCCTTACAATGCCAGTCAGTATACCGTAATATCTTGAAACATGATCCATTCCTTAAAACCTAGAGTTGAATAAAATAGTCCACCTCGAATTTATAGAACACTACTTTAGAACATCTAGAACGGAAAAGAAAGTTAAGAAGCAGGGAATATATTGGGACTGTGTATTCCAGCCGTGGTTATGAACGGATTAAGATAAAAAATTAAAAAATTAAATCTTAGCTAAACTTTAACCCAAAGCACACGCATGTATTCAGGCTCATTTATGGGGTTAAAGTATCACTTTCCTTTAATCAACGCTTATGCATTTGAAATGGTCATAGGGGTATAGATTACAATACCTGGGTACGAAACCAAAGACAATAAATCAGAAGCGGCTGTAGCGATAAAGAGAGCTGGTAGCACGCAAATTTGAATCCCCAGGAGATTTTTTCCGAAAATTTTAGTCTAGAATCCGGAAAAATAGCTTGGGGAGTGAGTGACCCATTTTCGAATCCAATGGTCAAGAAGGCGAAGAATCCCACCCAATCCTGCGTCCTCATTGCAGGAAGTGACACTGCCACAAACAATACTAACAGTTATTCTATAATACTATATCAAGCTAAGTTAAAATTCGACTACAACGACTTCTTAAAAACACAATAGCAAACAGATTGAGAAATTAAAATCATATACACTTAACCTTGCCCTTTCCTTAGCTCTAATCCCTATATACAGCTCCATTTAGGACAGGCTAACCAACCTCCACAGATTAATGATGTGTCACTAAAAGCTTAGTCAATGTTATGGTGGTTTAATGAATCACATTAGAAGACTACCATTACTAAGATCCCATCATAGCAATCATTAAAGGATAATGAAGTGTCATGGGCTCGGCTGAAATTATAAACCTTAAGCTCTAGCTATGTAACATCAAACTGACCACTGAAACGATTTCTGAACAGCTGAGGACTCACATAATAGACAATAAAAATTCAGACGCACATCTGATCAAAAATATTATCCCTTCAATCGAACCAGCACACCTTAGAGCAACCCCTCCTCCAACTAGACGGGAAAAAGCTATGAAGCCCAGTTCTTAGAAGGAAGTTATGAAACATGAAGTCGGACAAAATGCTAACATAAAGCCAAGACAAGCTGTTGGTTGTGGAAAACACGACTATCGTGGACATAGACAACCGACAAATCTGGACCAACTGGTGATTTGGGCTTCTTCATAAGACCCCCACTGCGTATGTAGCTTACGGTAGCTCAAGAGGAGATTAAAACGCAAGTATAAGACTGAGATAATTAAGCCATCAATAACAGTTGATAACAATAACAATAATCCTATTTAATAATAATAATAACATAACAATTATAACAAGTTACCCCTTAAAAGGGGAATAATACCGCCGTAGAGTTTGGGATTTATGTGTTCAACGTTTTGTTTGTTTTCATCATACTGTTCTAGTGTACGTGACGTTAGCTTTTGACTAGTTTCAACTCCCCGCATTTACCGTTTCTGTGACAAATAAATGGGAGTATTTTATTGCTATTTGCCACTGCCAATTCTGAAACTAAAATTATACCGGAAGAAGGATTCGATCTGTGTCCGGAACAGTGCCAAGCGGACACCCTAGCCACTACACTACTCTGACTATAGCTATTTTATCGAGTAAACTGCGAGAGAGAAAGTTATCATTTATCTATATATGTTTATTTTAAACAATTTATTTTATCTAAATTTTGTAGCAAAGCAAACACTAATGAAATAAGTGCAAGCGCAAAATCAGTCTTTGCACACGAAAATTGTAACATCAGTTTTAGCGATTTAATGATCTGTTAAACCTATGCCAATCAAGTGACAGGCAAATAACGCCCGATTTTCGGTAATATGAGAAAAGACAGAGAGTGATCGTGTGCAAAACAATTTACAGGGCGTTGAAAATTAACTAAATTGACTGTAATGATGCTCTAAAAATTGCAAAATCGTAGAAAAATTGTTGGGCAAAAAAACCTGCGTAACAGGGACATGTGTTGAAGATAGGACGGAAATCCTCCGCGCCAAGCAATTTACATGCAAAACATAGGAATTCAGATGGGTCAACCCATTACAAGTATACCGCCTCTGGCGGTATAATAACATAACAATAATAACAACATTTAATAATAACATAACAATAATCCAATTTAAATAAAAACAAAAAAATAAATAAAAAATAAAAACATAAAGACAAAAAATTTTGATTTTAGGTATATATTCAAAACGTTCAAAACCGCAGTAATCCCAACCAACTGCTAAAGCGCCGGAGGAGCTGCAGGTTATACCACTGCACTGAATACACGATTTTCTGTGGTCTTCTGTTCTATATAGCTTATTTCATGAAATTTCATCAATACTAAACCACGTATAGGTCGCGAATTCAGAATTAGAATTTTTGGAAGAAAGTTAATTCTGTCTCTGTGACAGCCAGTAGTTTTCCAAAATAATCCGTCACCATTTCATAACGTTATCATAAAAGCTAGAAGTGATAACATTTGTTTCTGTTTTTATGCTGGTAAACAAGTATAAAAAGGGCAATCTCAATGTGAATAAAAACAGATGTCTGGTTAGGTGAATATTATTTCTCTGATATTTGAAACATTAATGTTAACAAGAACATATAACTAAAGTACACAAGCTGAAAAAAGTTTAGTAAGGAATGGATGCAGTGTCGGCTCGTTTGATGTTGACGAGATGCATAAATTTCGCAGTAAATTTGAACAAACCGAGCCATTCCAAGAGGCAATTTCCACCAACCAGAATTGCACTTCTGGGGAAATCACTAGCTTGATTGGTGCGTAAACCCGCCTGTTTACACATACATAGGTCACAAAATATAAGGCTTATGTACAGTATCAGCCAATAATGTCGTCACTTGAAAAAACAAACAAAACTTTCTAAAGTCTATAAAAGTTTATTCAGTTCTACTTCTATCTAAGGCGACATCAACACAGCGGCAGCCCTCTTGTCGATTCCTACATTTTTTACAAAGTAATCATGAAATTGAAAGAAATCCCTCCTACCGTTACTACGAAGTGAAATTGCACTCCTGCTTCATTGTTGTACACAGTCGGAAGAAAATTTTACAGAATTGGAAACGATTTAAAGAAATTAAGCATCATGTTATAGGTTATTGTTCAGACAGTAATTTCAAGTTAGATTGGAACAAAAATTCCGACGCTCCATCAATTTAACTTGAAAAATAGCTTTTGTAGATCTCTTGCAATACATAAGTTGCTGAAGTTAACCAATTGGATTTGTAAAGTAGGTTCCCTTCTTATAACTTTAAAAGACCGCATTCAACAGCACAACATGCTACAGTCTTCAATGTGACGTACTCAACGCAACTCATACAATCGATACAAGACGTTTTATGATTTATACTACGCTCTTTCACACGAACACTGTAGGAGGCAAAAGCGACATGACTATTGAGTAATTAGCTCCCGGGTAATTCTTTGGTGATTCTTAATTCTTTAGCCACACCTTGCAAAATTTTAAAGTTGTTCCCCCATAGTGCCATACCCCAGTTGCTTCCGCACGGAATAATTTTATTCTGAAATGCCGGACTGGCTTTGAATAATTGCATCTCGCAGAGACAAGGTATCTGCCAGGGCAGAAGTGCCACGCTGCTTTCACTTATGGTGTGCAACTGTGCAACCGTTAGCTCCATTTAAAATTATTACCTTAACATCTCCTTGAAAAAGTCGAATAAGGTCGAATAAATATCATTCCTCCTTTAACCAATCACCTGATGTCAGCCAACAGCAGCACATATAGTATTTGAATTGTGAAATCTAGCTTAAAATGTAAAGTTTGGTGTATTCTTTTTAGGGATCCGTAGGATCAAAAGCTTCGTACTTTACGGCCGACTACTGTAGAAGGTACTTTCTCACTTCAGTTCTGGATAAATTTTTGTTTTTCTTTTTGTTATGTCCAATTTTAGCCCACAGTAACATATACAAAAACAGTCAATTAGTTTAGCCTTAAACCGTTAACAGTGACATTAGAATTAGAAAAGACGGACAAAATAAGGGATCTTAGCTTTAGTTCTTGGATCTTTTGTGCTTTCCCACCCCCAGACATAACTTTTGATTTTTTTGACCAATAGTTTTGAAATATGGTGTGAATGCATACTGGAGGTTGATGAATTCAAAAATTCAAAAATTTTAAAGTTTAAAAAAATTTTTAAAATTTAAAATTTTGGTTTGGTAAGAGGGGACCAAGGGAACCAACAACGTTTTTGAAAAAATTTTGCTGAAAACGTGCATGAAGGGGTTTTCAGGGGCCCTGAGCAGAGTTGGAGATGGACACATTTTCCTTGACCGCGACCGCCCCGCGACCGCAGGAGTCGTGACCGCGACCGCCCGCGACCGCAGCCCGCATGCTAATTGTGTGACCGCAAAATTTTGAGTTAGTGAGCTTTAAATCCGTGTAAAAAGTCCACTTTCTCGCATATTTAAGGTATGTATTTTCACTATTTTTCGATCGCGCAACTGAAATTACAAAAGAATTTGATTTTTGTAATGGTTATTTTTTCTGAAATTGTTTAATAAACAAACAAGCTCATTATTTTGAGGAAAACAAAAGTTTTCCGATTTTTTTCAAAATTTTCAAGTTTGGACGCTTATTTTTCCCAAATCGAATGATCAAACTCAAACCTCTTTAAAATAGCACTCGGCGATTGTCCCAACGCGTGTGCAAAGCCGCTTTCTAATTAACTGCATGAGTTCAGAAAAATTCCTGTTCAAAATAATCCAATTGCCATTTTTAAAATTTCACATTATTGTTGCTGAGCTTACTGGTTAGGCAGAAATGCCAGATAGAGCTCTCTGTTGGGATAGCATGAATTGTAGGAATACAAATGTGGCCAATACTTGACTTACGGACCTGTGTTCCAGAAGCTGTCACAATCTGACAAAATTAGATTTTTCGAAAAATGGTTCTTTTTGACTCAAAAAGTTTTTGGCGTTATCACTGAAATCTTAAGGAGTCAAAGAATACTCGAAACAACAAAGTTGTAGGTATTGTTAAGAGCATTCGAACGAGTTCAAGTTTGAAGGTGTAGGGTGACTAATTCCGCTGAACCCCCAAAGTTAAGAAATTTTCTAAAATCAAATTAGACAGAATTAGAAATAAACAAATTTGAACAAATTTCAGTAGTCCAGCTCGTCCACCAGCTCGTCCACCCAACAGGCAAACGTAGTAAAACAAAATGAAGAATAAATATAAACCTGAAGATTCGTCCAGAGGACCACTTATGGCAATGGCAATACGTAAAATATTTTGGAAAAATTGAAAATTTTTGCTACAAATTGGCCCAAATTGCGAAGATTTGATGGAAATTTGCGGTCATTGCGGTCAAGAAAATTTGACCACGACCGCGACCGCGTCCAACTCTGGCCCTGAGCACGAATCTGAAATCCGCTTTTCGATTCAGCTTATCGCTAGCTCAGTATAAGCTTACATCTCAAGCTTACAACTTTAGCTTACATTGAGCTAACGAAAAGCTGAATCGAAAAACGGATTTCAGACTCGTGTTCTGCGACCTAGAAAACCGGAAAAGAAGCCCGGAGGGGGGGGGGGTGAGGGACCCCTATGGGGGGTGATGTCCACGTCTGGGGGACCCACAAGCACATGTAAGACCTATGTAGGTATTATCTTCGTAATCACTCTGATGAAACACGGAATGATTGACAGCTGATCAGAAATTGGAAGGTGATATAATGCAGAAAATATTTTAGTGTCCACATGCAAAGTGGATGCGTTTTGCGGTTGACTATACAAAAGAGAACTAATTTGTAATGTGTTGACATACCAAAGCATTATAGCTTTTAGAAAGAAACAAATTCAACAAAAACTCGTTCTCGTCTTGACTGATTCAAAACAATCTGGACACTAAACACATTCTCACCAACAAACAATTTTATCCGTAGACCGAAAAGCTAAATCATTTTTTCAAAGATACTATCAAAGACATGAAATATAAAGTACCCCCTCCCAGTCGAAATATTTCTTAAAAACTGCACCCTGCAAGAGATATAATGTGGAGTTCTGGTGGGCCTGAGAAATTATCCCTGGTCATTCAAGTGTGCTAAAATGTGTATTACAAACAACACATTTGTGGCCAATGATATATTGGTATTTCAGTCCCGCAAAGCGTTTGATAAACATCGGCGGGTTGTCACAATGAATAAACTCAACTGGGAATTCCACAGAAACTCAGGCCTGCCTGCCTACCTATGAACTATGCGAATAAATCCAGAAAATGTGCACCGAAAGTTACTAAACAATTTTGGTATTAAATGAAGTTCAGAAATTCAAGAGAATTTAACACTGATAAGGAAGAATAAAAGAAAATGCTAAAGGAATAACATAATAGACATCACACACAATATTTGTTGTTCCGAGCAAGAAAGTGTAATCAGAAAATAAATCATTCAAGAGTAGGAGGTTCATTTGAACTATACTTGTTGCCTAGCTAACAATTGAAGCGAAATGAATTGATAAAAGGGAAATATTCAATTTCTCATTGTTAGTCGGGTTGCGTTGCACTACCTTGCTGTGCTCAGCTCGGCATTGAAAACTTTCACAAGACTCAGAAATGAACTAACTAAGAGGATACATCACAGTTTACTAATCATGCAGATTTATGTGGAGAAGGACGGCATGGAATTTTTGTGCAGAAGAGGCAAGGCCGGATATTGGCTGCTGCCGTTATGTAGGTAGTTCGCTTCCCGCATTCAAAGATTGACTCCCACTCCAGCATGCCTAGTCCACCCACAGTACTGAAAAATGAGGAATGAAAAATTCAACTGAAATCTTCAAGGGATTCAAATACCCTTTCCACCAAAACTATGTTAAATTCTTTCTAAATTGTTATTTAAAGTAACAACCTCGCCTGCGATACATCTAATACTTGCCTACAACAAAAAAGCGGCAAACACAAAAAACTTTCAAGGCGAGGAGGCACAGTATGCAAGGTACCCCTCATTTTACAGCTAAGTCCTCACAAATTTTCCAACAAAATAAGGCGTTTTCAGGGTGATTGAAATAAACGGATAAACACATATATTTTTACAGTAAAACTGGTCCTCCATTTGTGGCGGAAAAACTACATCGGTGGTCGACTTCTCATTCAAACTGCGTATTCTTCACAAATAGAAATTTTCATCTCTATATAATCAATCATTTTGGAGTCAAAGCGTTCAATGTCACTTCTTGGCTCTGGGAGACTTCTTATTAACTTTCTCTGTTTACAGGACGACTGCGCGCACACACAATTTTACAATATGTATTTATTAAAGGTGACTGTAATTTGTAGATATTATAGTCTATTCATACAGTTATACTGTAATCAGAGAAATAGGAAAGCAAATATGGAAGTACCGAACTAAATCTGGACTTATCAGACAGCTGTGGCAGCACCACATACGTGGAAAAGTTATCAACGATCCTAACCATACCTAACCTGCATAAGAAATTGACACTTCGACACCTGAGATCCAACAAATGGAGGCAACTGCTAATACTGATGATACAGGCAAATCCGATGAACACGAACCATGTCAAATGGAGACAACCGTAGGTGTACCCTAGCTAGCTGCCTAGCTGCTAGCTGCCACGGGAAATGCCGAGCTGGTCCCACTTACCCCACTGTTATTTAACTGCATTAGTATTTATGTGCTGCAACTAAAAATCTGATTAGTTAATCACTAGCCTCGTGTCAAAATTTACACGTGAATTAATTAAAACGTACACACTACACGGAAAAAAACTATCATCATCTGATGTGCTTCGACATACTGAGTATCTGTAACATTAGACAGAACAACCTGCGAATTAATTAAAAATTGAAACAAATGTGGGAAACATTTAAATTTTTAGATATTGCAAAAATAATTGGAAGGGCGGGCCGAAACAAATTTGATTACCGTTACTGCTATGATACAAGCAGAAACAAACGTACATGTAAAATGTATAAAATTCAATATAAAAATTTACCAGAAACAAACTTGTTAAAATCATCTTTCAACTTATTTCCAACATCAACACTATAAAATATAAAAACCTTCGGCACACCAAGAGTAGGACAGCAGAAGGTCCCATTAATTAAGATTTTGGCAGTTCATTAACGGCTAACTTGACCAGAAACCTTAAATCTAACAACCCCTAGAGTTCCTATGGAAACTCAATTCATTGCCTCCCTGCCTACTAATGTTTGATACATATCTGAGGTCCCTGCCTGATTAGTATACTGCTAAAATAGTCAGCAAATCTGTCAATCAAAAAGGTGAAGGTTCAGAATCAGTTTCTCGCACTGCAGCTGTTGTTATTAAAGTTCCTGCCCGCCATAGCAAGCATTAAAAACCATGGCTATGTAGTACGCAGGTAAGGAACATGTACCCGAAGAAAGTAGAAGGCATAGGTAAATCTTTAATGGCACATAAACAAATATATATTTAATACAGAAGAAAACAAAATGTAAAAAATTAAGAACAACTTTGAAAAATCAAAGAACCCAAACCCTTAAGACAACATTCAAAAAATTGCACCTAAGAACAACCAATAAACCAAACACATAGCAGGAAGTTGGTTATAATCTATCTAAACTTTCACTTTACGCTAGGTCACTAAACAAAGTACGTACAACTTAATGGACTCTGGGCAGTTATAGCTTATCAGTAAATATACACACATAGAAGGTCTAGTCAGGACACATGAAGCATAAAGCTAAGGGGGGGGACTTGGTTCTTTTCTGACTCATTTAGGCATATTAAACATGGCGGTCACTTTAGTATGATTAGAGAGCAAAGGGTCAATAAAAGGGGGTCCACTTTCGAACTGCTATACAAACAGTTATAGAAGTAAGGAAGGACCATTTTATGATGGCTCTGTGCGATTAGCAAGAACTTTTCAAACTATTGAAGAATCAAACCCAGAGAAGCATTTATTCAAAATCATTCATAGCTCACTGAATAATAACATTTTTGAAACACCATTAACCCGTTCGTCTGTTTAGGATATAACCTAAATGGGTCCATTAAAAGCACAATGAAATGAATTACATAACGATGGAAAAAGAGTTATATATATAGAACTAGCAGGACAATGTTACCAACGGTGAGGGGAATTTAAATACTAATGTAAAATTTCAATATTACAATAATAATCAAAACGTAATCGCAAGTACGTGTGTCTAGTGTAGTCATCCGGTCCTGTTTCCGGCTCGGGCCCCGGGCCGGACACGAGCCCGCCCCGGATCAAGATTCGATTTTTCCGGGCCGTTTCCGGGCCAAAGGAAAATTTGATTGAAATAGATAAAAAAACGCCAAACTTTTTACTGAGGATCCCTAACTAGAAGCTTTCCACTTCAATTGAACTAAAGAATATTAATGTATATAATTTCTATCAAGTACTGATAAAAACTAGTATCGTTGCTGGTTTGGCACTTTTACTCGGCTAGAGCTCGATACCGTTCTCGAATTACTGAAATAGGTTTCATTCAAATGTTTTCAATGATATATGAGATTGGTGTTAATTTATTATAGCGTTAATTTGTTATACCTATTCGTTTATTCAGACGGCGTTTATAAGAATCCAAGAGACAAACAGGTTAACATGCACGATTAAGTTTTATTTTAGATCAAGAGGCATTGCTTCTATGCCAATTTATTGTTTTCATGTTTTCACTTGTTATCGTTACATTTATTTCCTATCATTCATGTTTATTATCTGCTAAAAACTACATAAATATACATCAAAATTTTTTACTATAGTACTACCAAAAAATGTGTGTATAAAATTCGACCGTGTATAGCAAATTCACCTATGGAGTAAACCCCAACTATATATATATATATAGATATATATATATATATATATATATATATATATATATATATATATATATATATATATATGTTGAGAATCAACTAAATTAAAGTGTTGCAACTCAATCTTAAAAACAAACACTAAAACTATTTGTTACTGATGTGTGCAACCTTTAGTCTGTTAGCTAAATTGATCAGCTTAGATCTGATCTACCAGTTCAGTGTTATCGAAATCTGTGTGCGAGTAAGGTGTGTCTTTTTACCGTGGTCCTGTAATTATATTTCGTCTGCCGTAACCATTTCATGCCGGTAAATTCTTGTAAGCCGTTCTTGTGATCGTAGTCGGTAAGGTTAGTTTATTAGTTAGGTAGGTAAGGATAAATTATTAGATTAGGCCCGGTCTAGGAACCTGTAGTCGCTCCGCCTCTAGAATCCACCTTAGGTCCAGACAGCTGAGGTAGGGATTTAACATATGGCGACCGTGACAGGACGAAACATATGTGTTACTTTCCAGCGGCTTTGCTTTTGCGTCAAACTACTACTAGCAAACGAAAACGTAACGAGCAAAAACATCTCTTTTCGGCCTTAATGCCACTTGAACCGGCTCCACATGGTCGACACACTCTTTTAAGTGAACCGCTTGATACGTTTGATCCTAAGCAAGTTCGTGCAATTTTGGAGCCACCGTCAGTTCGTACGCGTCCAAATCCTCACATCAAACGAGTGATAAATTTGCCAGATGATGCTTTTCCGACTTTTTCGTATCCTCAGCTTGAAAACTATTGTCAACTTCCATCATGGCCGAAAACTTCAGTTCCACCTTTTGCTAAACCTACTGACGAACTACCTTTTTCGGATCGAAGTGTAAAACGTAAACCCTCTCGAGCTCAGCATTATGCACAGAAGGGTTTAATTCCATCTTTGGTTTAGTCAGTTAATTCTTTGTTTTCTTTTCCATCTTTTTGTCGGTTATAACATTCCCTCCTACGTTGGTGAGTTGTCTTTCTGGACAATCTACACAACAGGGTCATTAGTTTGGCTGAGTGCGAACTTTTTGGCTCGCTTTCTAGTTTAAACGGTGACCCACCCAACTCAAATTCAAATACTAAATTTGACATCTTTTTCATGAAGAATTAACCAGTAGCGTGTGCGAGATTTAAAAATGACGTTCAAGTTTGTAAACTGGAGTTTAAAACGGATTACTAGTTGGTTTATTGGCGGATTTAATCACGATTTCGAGACGGAAACTTAATGTGACTTTTTCGAGGCAAAATTTAGTTTGTGGAGTAACGATTTGGGAAGCCTCATGATGCTTTAGAAGGACGACTTATTTTGGACTTTTTGATGATACTTTAAACGAGATGGACCTAACGAGCGTAAAATTGCGGAACTTAAGTGGACTAGATAAACGCGTCTTAGTATTTGTTTTTGTCATCACGTTCATATGTATATAGTAATTTTGTATGATAGCCATTTAATCAGTATGTATAGTTTGTCGTATTCATATAAACGTGTACAGTATTGATAGTTGATTGATAGTTAGTAGTTAATTTTGTGTTTGAAGTTAGTTATGCATATTCAGAAAATCCTAAAAAAGCAATATTCGAAAAACCCAAAAATATTTGTGTGTTTAGTTTGTTTTTCTTGTTACTTATACTGTTTACTTATTGTTATGGTTGTTTATGTACGGTTGTTTAATCACTACGGTTAGCTACATCGGTTAATTTTTGTTTCAGCTAGTGCCATTGAATGTGTAAATATGTTTTCTTGTATGTTGTTGTTTTCTATGTTAATCACGTATTAATCAGCGCAGCTCGGAGCTTTAAGGGTCTTATATATAGATGTTCTGTAGAAATTTCTTAGTCTCTTCTGAGTGAATTACTAGTCAATCTGTATAAAATGACATTTTATTCTATTTTCTCTTTTTCTTCTCAACGATTTCTCTTTCTAGAGCTCTTCTTCTATAGCTTTCGCTTCTAGACTTTTCTTATCTTTCCTATCTTTTGATTGCATTGTAGGCTCTATATAGCCAATATCTTATAAATGTATGTGTTTTTTTAATTCGACTACAACAACGGATATAACGACAACTAAATTCGATGTCTTCTGAAGATACAGCTCCGATCCAGAGTAGAGTTCATACGGGTTTGAACTCATCCTACGGTGAAACCAGAAGACCATCACCCTAAATTAAAACCTTAAATTCTACAACAACAACAACGATGCTGCAAATTTATGGACATTATCTAATTTTAATTTTGTTGCTCATTCTATGCATAATTGTTTGTTTGTGTGTTTTTCTAATCATATTTGCCTTAATTTTTGCCGGTACTATGCCTTATAATTTTTGCCATTGATCAGTCATAATGTTGTGCTTTATTTCTATGCCATGTACAGTTATTTTTGCCATATATATACTTTACTGTATGATTCGTTCGTAAACTTTGATTCGTCTAGTTATGTAACCCCTTCCCTATATTTTTCTCCTATATATGTGTGTGTGCTTTAATTTTGGTTGCTATATATCTGCATTTAATATGTGTTTTCTCTTGTTTTCTTGGAAAGATCAGGTGATCTTTATTTTTTATGCGGCGGAGGAAGGTCCGTACGCTAGATCTTTAAAATTTTTAGGTTAAAAACGGTTTACAATAGAAGAAATTTTCTTTGTTTGCAATAGTCTTTACCTCATTTTATGTGCATTGATTATTTGTTTGTCGTGTACAGGATAATTTTTTGTTGTATAGCTTAGTTAGGATATTGAATGTCGTGAATAGTTAGGTTAGTTTTTGACTTTCGCCAAGTAGTTTGATATATGATGTAACGAAAATTAACCTATCTATGTTCTGTATTTGTTAGCTAGGATCTAGTGAACTGTGTATAGTTTAGCTATTTCATTTTTCTTATGTATAGTATTGATAGTCGTAAAATTTTGTATTGTTTGTCTTCTGAAAATTGATATAATGTGTGTTTGGTTTGTTTGTTTGCGAGTGTGGTTGTGAAATCGTACAGTGAATGTGTGAGTAATTGTTGTACTTCTATTTTGTTTGGTTTTCTATTCATAGTGGTCTATTGGGTATATTACCTTTTCTATGTGGGTCGTTCCCTTTCTTTTCTATTTTCTGATTACTTCTTTTCGCTATACCTAGCTTAGTTGCAACTACTTAACTGTATTGTTTCGTTTACTTTATTCTCCCTGTGTTTCGCTATACTTCGCCTGTCTATGACTTCCACTTTGCTACCACTTTTTAACTTTAATTTCTCTTAACTTCTATTTGTGGTTCTTTGTTTTAACCATGGGTAAACGTGCCAGGATACGTGCCTCATAACTGGTCTCATGGGAATTGTGTGAGATCTATGTTTACCTTTGAAATTTCTTTTTAACTTTCAACTATTGAATTACGGTAGCATCTCTTCTCCATCTTGTATTTTAGCAGGCGCTAAAATTTTTCTATCCAGGGGAGGATGTTGAGAATCAACTAAATTAAAGTGTTGCAACTCAATCTTAAAAACAAACACTAAAACTATTTGTTACTGATGTGTGCAACCTTTAGTCTGTTAGCTAAATTGATCAGCTCAGATCTGATCTACCAGTTCAGTGTTATCGAAATCTGTGTGCGAGTAAGGTGTGTCTTTTTACCGTGGTCCTGTAATTATATTTCGTCTGCCGTAACCATTTCATGCCGGTAAATTCTTGTAAGCCGTTCTTGTGATCGTAGTCGGTAAGGTTAGTTTATTAGTTAGGTAGGTAAGGATAAATTATTAGATTAGGCCCGGTCTAGGAACCTGTAGTCGCTCCGCCTCTAGAATCCACCTTAGGTCCAGACAGCTGAGGTAGGGATTTAACATATATATATATATATATATATATATATATATATATATCCATATACATATACATAAATATATATAATATATATTTAGAATCATCTGGAAACCGAGATTTCGAAAATCCGGAAAAACCCGGAATTCTGGGTTTCATTTTCATTCATGGAAAATCAAAAACTTTGTTTTTCAACCAATTTTCATCGCAATCCAAATTTTGTTTCCACGATCGAATAGAGCTGGTCCCGGTGCATATTTTTGCTCTTAAAAATTTTTCACGAAAATGCACCCAATTTTCGGTATTCCAGGTTTTTAACACTTTCGCTGCGGCAAGGAAATTATTGGGGTATAAACACTGCATGCGACAACCATATACTCGTGTTTAAACAAAATATGGAGTTGTACGAATGCAAGCTAGATTCAGCTGGAGTTACTGAATTACCTGTGACCTTTTGACCCTGAGTCCCAGCGGTGGGACTTACGCATGGGACTGAAAGCAACAGAGTCCCATGCGGAAGTCCCACCGGTGGGATTCAGGGTCAACAGGTCACATGTCTACCATTCAATGCTGTGACGCACTCTCTTTTGCTATAAACGGGTGGCTGTGGAAGTGTTTTTTGGCATCCGCATTTATTGTCTATTGCAACCATGTTTTGCAAGCTGAAGTTGACAGTCGGCGATTGGACATTGGATAATTAAGATTAATAGCCCTTTCTGGCTTGACTTTATATTTTACAATGTTTTATGTACTCATTCTGCTGCTATAATACATGTGTAGGTGGCTTTTAATTGGCTCGGACAGTTGATCAGCGGCAGCTGCGTTTAGCTACTGGACATCTAGGTAGGAAGAGCTAAATTATCTGATGTCAAATTTCAGTGCCTAATCTACACACGGCAATAGCACTTGATAGCATTAATTCCGTGCGTTTTTCTACTAATCGTACATAATAACATAGGTCAAAAGTCCCACCCGTGGTACTTCCGCATGGCTGAAACAGATGCAGAAGTCCCACCGGTAGGACTTCCGCAGTGAAAGTTTAAAATTTCAGGATTTTAAAACATTTCTCGAATACCCACAAGATGGGTATCATTCGAAAGCTCTTATCGAGCTGAACAACTTTTGTAATAGAATGAACTCTTGAAAATGCACACAATTCCCGGAATTCGAGAAAACACGATTCTACGAATTTTAAAAAATTTCTCCAATACCCCACAATATGGGTATCATTCGATAGCTCTTGATGAGCTGAACAGAACTGAACTGCTGAACTGTAATAGAGCCAATGTCTGAAAGTGCACCCAATTCCCGAAATTCGCGAATTCCGGATTTCACGTTAGCTTGGAAGGTATTAACGAATTCAGAGAACTGGGCTCATTTCTGCGAGTTGGTTCTATTACAAGATTTTTTCAACTCATCAAGAGCTTTCGAATGATGCCCACATTGTGGGGGTATTAGAGAACATTTTTAAAATCCGTAAAATCCGGTTTTCTCGAAGTCCGGGAATTGTGTGCATTTTTAAGAGTCGGTTCTATTACAAAAGTTGTTCAGCTCGATAAGAGCTTTCAAATGATACCCATCTTGTGGGTATTGGAGAAAGTTTTTAAAATCCGGAAATTTTGAAACCCGGAAATCGGGTGCATTTTCGTGAAAAATTTCGAGGAGCAAAAAAATGCAGCGGGACCAGCTCTATTCGCTCGTGAAAACAAAATTTTGATTGCGATAAAAATTGTACGAAAAACTAAAAGTTTTAGATTTTCCGTGAATGAAACCAGGAATTCCGGATTTTTCTGAATTTTCCAAATCTCTAGTTCCCGAGGATTCTAAAAATATATACATTGTTGTGGTTTATTCCAAAGTGCTAATCTGCTATAAACGGTCGAAGTTTGTAAACACCGTACTTGGTCGTACTATAATTTTGAGCATTCGGCCTGTTTCGGGCCGTGATTTAAACCCGATATGCACATGCAGGCTGTTCTAAATCTCCAGTTCAGGACGATTCTAAAAAATATGTTCTTGGGGCTTTCTTGAGGACAGTACAACAAGGGCGCTAAAACGGCCGAAGTGTGTAACACAATTTCGGTTACAAAGGCAATAGCATATGCAAAAATGCGTCCGGCAGATCTTGCAGACTTTCCACTTCTGAACAAACGCGCTTGGGTGAAAAATTTTCTTCCAATTTGAAATAGTGTTCCTCATAGTTGAAAACTTTTAATCATACGAGAATATAGTCAGTATCACTAAATTTAAGATGCGGAGCAGACCAAAAATTAATTAGCAGAAAATATTAGAGAGCAATTCCGTTTGACTGTTTTGTAACATATAAAATATTTATTTATCCAGAGAAATAATAAGCTATCCAGAGAAGTAATTACAACAGTAAATTCAACATTTGAACAAAATTCAAACGAGATTTTGAAAATTTCTTCTAAACGATTTTGCAATGTTGTAAAAATAGGTATAAATTGACAAATTTTGCCTCATTTGCCGGTTCGGCGATCAGGAAAAGTTAAGCCGATCCGATCCGATCCACTCCACATCACTACTATGTTGAGATTAGTGCTGGGACCGGTTCCGATTTTTGAAACCGGTTCCGGTTCTTGACTACCGGTTCCGGTTCTAACTACCGGTTCCGATTCCAATTGGTATTTTTGATAAAAAAGCAAAAATCTCACGATTTTTTTATTTTTTGACAATTTATATAAAAACTTAATATATTTAAATAAATATAAATGATATAAAAACTTAATATATAAAATTAACACAAGAACCGGCCGGTTCCAAAAGCCACCGGTTCCGGTTCCGGTTGTAATAATCCTACCGGTTATTTTGGAACCGATCCCAGCACTAGTTGAGATAGCGACAGAAGCAGAAAACACTGTTTGTTCTAGCTTAACGTGAAAGCCGAAAAGCGGGACTAGTTTTGATGAAACTCGGGTTGGAACTAGTAACAAAAATGCCCCAACGGTCATTGCTAAAGGGGAGAATAGGGAAATGCTGCTAAAGCGGAAAAATGCCAATAGTTTCGTGCATGCAGATTAAGGTCTACTCAGCGCCTAAAATGATTGAAACCAGCTTTTTGCGCAGAATAGGGAATCTAGCCAGCGCCTAAAATGATTGAAACCAGCTTTTTGGCGAAGAACAGGGAGTCTAGTCAGCGCCTAAAATGATTGAAACCAGCGTCTCGGGTACAGGGTTTTTTTTGCGTCCAGAAGTGTGTCTGGACGCAAAGTTTCTTATCTCGACGCAACGAAATTTTAACGGGACGCAAGCTAGACGCAACATTATTTCGGGAGAAAATTCACTTTTGTAAAAGTGAAAACTTTAAATGTTTCCAGTACCAATTTTTCCATGTTTTCCAAAAATTTTCTCAGTTTCTGGGGGGCCCCGCCCCCCAGACCCCCTGGTGTTTTCCACTATGTCATGGAATGCCAACGCTTTGTAATGTGTCAGTACTTGTTGAGTTATTAGTTGAGTTATCTACCTGAATCGATACATAACAGGTCAAAGCCCAATGTTAATAAAATTTGTAGCCGTAGCCGAATATCCAAATTTTTGGGATACTGTAATGTTATGAGGTTCATACAATTGCATTAGCACAGCTTTTAAAGTCTAAATTTTGCTCTTGACTGGATTTTCAAAACATTTTCAGCTTCTGGGGGTTAATCCCTTAATTACCAAAAGTCAACCAAATTTGTAGAGTATCCAATTTTTGGTTTGGTTCATTTAAAGCAATCGTAATCGCAAAAAATTTTCTCAACTTCTGGGGGGCTCCGCCCCCCTGACCCCCCGTCGTGTATATAGGGCATATTTCACATATTTTGTAATCGTGCATTACTGTTCAGTAACATCACCGTTCTAAGTACTTTTTCATACGATTAAATTATGTTTCACTAAAGAAATAATCGGCATTTTTATAAAGAATACAATTTTTGCATATAAAACACGCTAAAACAATAATTTTACCTGGACGCAAAATTTCTTAACGGGACGCAACTTAAAATTAGCTGGACGCAAGGTTGACGCAAATCCGAAAACCAAAAAAACCCTGCTCGGGTAGAATAGGCGCCTCTCGCCATCCACCCTATTCGCGTGAAGTGCTCAGATATATACGTACTCAATCGCAATGGCGTGACTATAATATGGTTTGAGAAGGCTTATGAGTTAACTTGTGAGTCTAAATGACAAAGTAATTCCGCACAAGGAGCTGTCTGCTGGACTGAACACGTGATGGTGTCATGTAATGTGGCCTCCGCTGTGACTGAATGAAATGAATATGAAACAGTCGCTATGAAAAAATTAGTTACCGCCTCCCTAGATAGTCTACATACTGTATGTACATAAACTCATTTGGCTTCGTCAAGTCCACTCAAATTCTCCACCACGATAGCGTATATAGCACTTACAATTCATAAACGTGTAAGTATATTCAACATGATAAATTTTGTTCCATGATAAATTTTGTTAAACCTCCTGAGCAACATGTGCAAACCAAGGCTAGCATAATTCGTGAGTTCATACATTCAGCTGTACGCAAATAATTGTACGCCACCTGGCATTGCTTGTGATTACGCATCATCCCTCTACCTAAAGTAAACTGGTTTTTTCGAACTTCACGAGGAACTGCTGATGCACTTACACGCACACCTACACCGTGTGCATTCATTAGCGAGAATTGCTTTAGTGAGAATTGCTTTAGTGAGAAAATGCGCGTTCGTTATTTCAAAAGTTGGCTTAAGTGAGAAAGTCCAAAATTCAAATTTTGCTTTAGAGAGAAATTGCTTTAGAGAGAATTGCTTCAGCGAGAATTGTTTAGAGAATTTGTTAAGCATCATAAACACGGCAATTTTCGATTTATTTATTTATTTTCGAAAATTATTTCGACAAGTTGACCGATTGCAATTTGTAATAACCGAATAAATTATTTTTGAATTGACCTTTTCCACTAACTTTTCACGTCAGCACCAGGTCTTGTTAAAAGTCTGACATGTGTTATTCAGTGGTGTTTTTCTCAGAATAGTCTTTGTTTTTCGCACTCTAATGAGGTTACAAATTGTGATCCTTCTAGAGATGAAAGCCAACAAAAATTTATTTAGTTATTTATTGTTGTTGTTTATTTATTAATTTATTATTTATTTATTTAGTAAAATTTTTTATGAAAATTGGGAAACGTCAAGGCTCTCAGTTAGTTTAACAATTTTATTCTAACTTTGCAGACATTGGATATAGCTAAACACTTTCTTTAAGGTTTGCTTCGGAAGAACTAAAATTTATTTTATTTTAAGTGCGTTTTCCAATATAATGTGTGAAGTGAAAACGCAGTAAAACAGTAAAACACAACATAAGACGTGGCTAAATGCATTATCTTAAGAGTAAAGTTTAAACGATCAATCTTTAAAAACTAAAGTTTCGCTTCCTGTAAAGAAACGTCGCGCCTCTACTAATTTAAGACTTTTATCTGTGAAAGCAGTTTTCATTTATTTATTATTTATATATTTCAATAATTAATTAGTTTATTAATGCACATTGTATTCCATCGGATAGTGTGTACATGTGTATGCTAGTTTAAATCTAATCCAAAACAAAGTTTGAATTTAATCTTCATAGATTTCATAAGCGGAAGCTTTTCTCATTAAAGCAATTCTCTCTAAAGCAGTTTCTCACTAAAGCAAAACCACAAATTTGAGTTTTCTCGCTGAAGCAATTCTCACTAAAGCAATTCTCACTGAAGCAATTCTCGCTAAAGCAATTCTCGCTAATGAATGTAAACCCACTTACACACAGCCTATGTGACACAGGTATCCACGCAAATGTCAAGTGCTTATTTGCTAAGTTCATTCTACGAGAATTCTTCGAGTTCACGCGAATAGGGTGGATGGCGAGAGGCGCCTATTCTACCCCAGACGCTGGTTTCAATCATTTTAGGCGCTGACTAGATTCCCTATTCTGCACCAAAAAGCTGGTTTCAATCATTTTAGGCGCTGACTGAATTCCCTATTCTGCGCCAAAAAGCTGGTTTCAATCATTTTAGGCGCTGGCTAGATTCCCTATTCTGCACCAAAAAGCTGGTTTCAATCATTTTAGGCGCTGGTTAGATTCCCTATTCTGCACCAAAAAGCTGGTTTCAATCATTTTAGGCGCTGGCTAGATTCCCTATTCTGCACCAAAAAGCTGGTTTCAATCATTTTAGGCGCTGAGTAGACCTTAATCAGCATGCACGAAACTATTGGCATTTTTCCGCTTTAGCAGCATTTCCCTATTCTCCCCTTTAGCAATGACAGTTAGGGCATTTTTGTTACTAGTTTCTTGCATTTTTCCGCTGTAGATCACATACGTATTACTTTTCGACTTTAATAAACAACCGGCATTTTCCCGGTTAAGATGTGTGTAGCAATAGTTTTAATAGCACTTTTTATGCAAATTTGAGACCGCAAAATCGTGGGTTTAGCGCAGTTTCCGGAATGGCTGACTGATGATGTGCCGAGGGGGGGGGGGGTGCGGCGCCGCGTAGGGACATAGAAATCTAAATAGCAGGCTCTTATATGCGAACTTGTGAACGCAAATGAGTGTTTAACGCAATTTTCTGAATGGCTGATGATGTGCGGAAGGGGGGGGGGGGGGCAGCGGCGCCACGTGGGACACTGAGATTTAAATAGCAGGATCCTATATGCGAATTTGTGAACGCAAATGAGTGTTTAATGCAGTTCTCTGATCGGTTGCCGATATTTGGGGGGGGGCAGCGGCGCGCGTGGGGACACAGAGATTTAAATAGCAGGCTCTTATATGCGAATTTGACAACGCAAATGAGTGTTAAACGCAATTTTCTGAATGGCTGATGATGTGCGGAAGGGGGGGGGGGGGTAGCGGCGTAGCGCGGGGACACACAGACTTAAATAGCAGGCTCTTATATGCGAATTTGTGAACGCAATGAGTGTTTAATGCAGTCCTCTGATCGGTTGCCGATGTTTGGGAGGGGGGCAGCGGCGAGCGTGGGGACACAGAGATTTAAATAGCAGGCTCTTAAATGCGAATTTGAAAACGCAAATGAGTGTTTAACGCAATATTCTGAATGGCTGATGATGTGCGGAAGGGGGGGGGGGTTAGCGGCGCCGCGTAGGGACATAGAAATCTAAATAGCAGGCTCTTTTATGCGAATTTGAGCCACTTTTGCCTGATACCAAACTTAGAAAATTTTTAAAACACCGATTTTGGACCGGTCCGGACCCTGGTCAGGGCGCCACAGGCCGCTGGGGCCACTTTGGATGGGTCCTCCAATGACAAAAAATGTTCGCCTCACCAAGGGCTTTCATTTGATACCCAACATGGCCACTTTAGGAAAAATCGATTTTTGGCCATTTTGGACCGGTCCGGACCCTGGTCAGGGCGCCACAGGCCGCTGGGGCCACTTTGGCAGGGTCCTCCAATGACAAAAAATGTTCGCCTCACCAAGGGCTTTCATTTGATACCAAACTTGGCCACTTTTGGAAAAATCGATTTTTGGCCATTTTGGGCCTGGTCTACGGTCCGGACCCCTGGCCAGGGCGCCACACGGGTCTGGGCGAAACCTACTATAGCCTATGTTGTAGTGCTCCCGCAGCCCACCCCACACGCCCAATATGAAAGCTGTACCTGCAGCGAATCTTTCTATGGAAGAGGTTAAAGTTGGACCAGTGACACGGTAGGGCCCCACATCCATCAGGGTGCCCCCCAGCCCCACGGATAGGTGCTACAGCAAAACTAATGGGCCATTTAGATTCGCCATACAGGGGTTCCTATTCGAATACGAAACCTCAGCCCAGCAGCTCTTATGTATAGGGCTGCCTACTCCGTAGGCCCAGACCACCCCTTTTACACGTTAACTAGTGACCCCTGGCCAGGGCGCCACAGGAGGTCTATCAGCAAAACCTCGCTTCGGTCACATGTTCACATTAGGGTGATGCTATAAATCCAATATGAGCACCAGGCTTTCAGCGCACCTCTCTGTAGACTGATTAATAAATTTTCGGACTAGTTTTTTCCGGGGGGTCAAAAATCGACAAATCCCAAGACTACAGACCTATGGGGGGGGGGTCCTAGCGCTAAAAAAAATTCGCCCTGAATTGCGGGGGACTCTATCCACAAAAATAGCAAAAGTTTATAGAAATTTTTTGTCTTCCGACCTCTAGGGTGGGTGGGAAAAAAAGGAGAAAACATGCAAGCGGCCAAAGCACCTAATTTGCATATATCGAGATTGGCTCGACCGAATCGGCTCAAATTTTCACAGCATGTACCCCTGCCCATAGGCTCTTCACACAGCGAGTTTAAGCCCGATCGGTCCACTCCTCCGTGAGTTATTAAAAAACAGATTCCAAAAAGGCGCAAACTCCCTTAATTTCCCTATTCTAGGTAGACTAAAACTGGAACAATTTTGTGTTGCCGACTGAAAGTGTTACTGATACCATTTTGGATCGGCTGGCAATGAAACTAAAATAGGATACTGAAAGAGCACTACCTAACATCGACTTGCCCAGTTCTATTCACATTTCTGTCAATCAGAATCCTGTTCTGTATATATCTCTCCAAGATTAACTGCACACACATATTTAATTATAATTGAAAAAGGTTTACAGCAGTTAATAGTACAAAGAGTACACAATAGACAAGCATCACGTTTTCTCTCTGTTAACAGCTGGTTCTACAATTTTCACTAATGACCGACTTCCCAAAAAGTCGACTAACTTAAACAATTTTTACCGATATCTGGCCATTTCAGAGTTTTGTACGTGAGAAAGTGGAGGGGCTTCCGAAAGTTGGCGGGAGGCGCAAGGTAAAATTCTACCAATACCTGCTTAAAATAAGCACTATTTTCAAGCCTGAAGAAAACCAACAAGTCGAGTCGAGGGACGATGGTAATCTTTTACTGGGTAATGGGCGGGTGTCGCGAAGCCCAAAATTTTCTCACCGATTTTGTTCATTTTCGGCCACAATTTTTAGAGTCCAGGATCAACCCAGTTAAGAGATATTGCAGTTCAAATCCTTACAATTTAGTATTTAAACCTGTATGCTTCGCGGAAGGCTAGGTCGCGTACACGTAGAATGGTATTTAATTCAACAATTTAAAACGTTCTACTTGTATGTATTTATTAAGCAGAAAATACAGTGACACGCCAAGCAACGAGCGAGAAACGGCACTTGCAGGACTTGGCCAAGCTCATTCCGACAACTATTTACTTCAAGATTTAACTCGTTCTAACTTTAACGTTAGACACATGGTGTAAAAAGACAAAATGTTCAGGACGTCAAAAGCTTTAATTTTATATAAATTTGGCCATATCGGGAAAATTTGACATTTTTAGGGCTATAGGCGTCCGTCATCGCCCGCAGTTAAACACCAACTTAGCACTTTCATATGTGCGAATTGGCACACCGAATTTGGTTGGAATATCTCAGCTTTCACCCACTTATGGACCATTACAATACAAAATTTGAAAAATGATGTATTTTGAGGCAAAACGCCAACGCGGTGATTAAAAGTGTGATATAGTCCCAAGCAGCAACAGGGATTGTGCGCATGCAAATTGAAACTATGTGTGTACTGTGTTAATATCTATATGAGAAAACTGTACAGTGGCTATGACGAAACATTTTTTGGTGGCATTTTTGCAAATCAGATTTGTGCAAAAACAAATCAATCCTTTGAAAATTTCTAGAAAATAGCTGAGCTAACGCACGAACAAAGCATATAGGTATTAACACTCTACCTAGTCCAGATTAACATTGTGCCAAGTTATGGCTCATTTGCTCTGGCACAGCGCTCAAACTTTCGGTCACCACGAAGTTATCCAACTTTTTCGTTTCTCTACGTTTAACAAATGCTTGGGTCATTTTTGGAGGACTATTGTGACTGATAGGGAAAGTTTTGTAACAAACGCGAATGTCTTGTTTTGTGGAATCATGTGAAGTACAAAATAATGTGAAAATGAGAAAAATCTGAAATGGTCTTTTGGCGACCCCCTTCAGATACTATCAGAGCTGGGGACAACAAACAGCATACAGCAATAGCAAAAGACTGGGCTTATTCTACTGGTAGGGGGCGAGGGGGCCCTCCTCACAGACGACTTTCCCCTCCAAAATTCGCTCACCCCCCAAAACACTGGGTGCCCCTTTTGGTACCAAATTTTGCCCTGAAAAAATAGCTCACGTCAAATTTTCAAAAATTTTCCAGCTTCGCCGGAGATGTTTACTAGCATTTTGGCCTAACACTAATCCGCTTATTTTTGCACTAAAAACGAACTTTTTGGCGATTACTATAAAAATAGCGAAATTTTTCAGCATGTTTTTTTAAAAATTACCCCCCTCCCTCCAATAGGACTAAACCTCAGAAAAACAGCCCCCAACAACAAATCCCTAGAATAAGCCTAGGACGATGATCAGAAATGACGTTTATCACATTGTTATAATGCATTGCAGACATTCACAGTTTCTTCAGTAAATCCATCACCATAGCCACAATCAGCTGGAATGAGTTCCGGTTTAGAATCACACATCGGGCACAGTTTGTTCCTTACGCTAGAACTACGCATCCAAATGATTAGATTATGACGTTGACCCGATGAAATTGGTAAAGCGCCATGGAGCTGTTGACCGCGATGTAAGATACCCCACCCTCGACGATGCTTCACGGGCCTACATTGCATAGTCTGCAATGGAGTGCTTCTCATATCACAGAAATAGAGATCACCATCTTCAAAGTCATCGCTGAGCGAAATATTCATTGTCACCTCTAGAATATTTGAATGAAACTGACACAGGTAACGAAAAACCACATAAAGCATTCAAATCACTACATGATAGTGTTTTAGTTTAAGTTTGCAGCTGATATTCTGGCTTTCTCTCTAACCGAAACTTTCAGGACGGAGGGCCAGCCATTTCTGGATGAGGTGACGAGCGTTTGAAAAGATACTTTTAAAAAAGGAAGTATTTCGCTAAAAATTCAGTAGAAACCAAATAACAAAATCGCTCCATCTACTCTAATCACTTAAATCTAAATCGTATACTGTCCAAATTTAGCACGCTAACGCTTCACAATACAATTCATACAATTCTTCATGACTTTATGGCGATTAGGGCTAAAATAAAGTAAAGTAAAAATTAAAAATTAAGCCAGTGCCCGCAAAATGATTCAGTTAATTCCAAACAACAATGTGTCCCCACCCGCAACTACGAAACAAGACCACGCCACCTCTGGTGCCCGGAACAGCAGTTTTCCTGGCGCCCCCGGTATTATAAAAAATTAATAAAACCAACATCAGAATTCAGAATGTATATATATACGCACTGATCCAGTCATCCACTCTTAGAAACCGATATTATGTGTGGCAATAGTTGGAATTTGATTAAACATGGGCATAGGAATATTTTGAAATTTGGGACATAACTTAGTAGCTTATACATCCTGCACGCACCAGCATTATCGTAGTGAAAACCAAGAGAACGATCTTGGTTTAAATCGTAGGAAACCGTAAAGGCTCGATGAGAATCAAGTCCAGAACCGCACAGCGTAGGAAATGCTGACGCCGCTAATTTCTGGAGATATTGATCTCGAAGAGTATCAAAGAAAGGCTCAAACCCGATGTCATCCAGCAGAACCTAAAATACACATATACAAAGGTTTAAGCGATACAGCTTCCTTCCAACAAAATCCCTAATCCTTCCCAACATTTTTGGAATAACCAGCAGATAATGCGGCGTTTTGAAGCTAACGGCTTGTATACAGTAGATATATGTCTGATTCTGAAACACTCTTCAGCGTGAAAATAAAATTTACACAAATAACTTTTCAACAGCTGCTACTAAAGACTGACCAAAAAAGTAGAAAGCGAACTTGTTTTCTTTATATATCTCAAAAACGCTTCAAGATAGCTACCATAAAGTATATATTTTCTGAACCGGACTGATGAGATCTTTCTTTTCGTGAAAATTTTTTTGAAATTTCCCGTGCGCTTTCAAAGGGCTTTTATGTGTCCAGAAACAGTACATGGGACTACCGCGATTTTTTCAGATAAATTTTCCATCTGTCTAAAAGTCCTACACACCAAATTTTAACTTTTTTGGTTGAAAATTGCGTGAGTTGTTCCAATATTTCAATTTTCAAAATCCTTTGATCTTTGCCGCATTTTCGACTTTGACTGGCTACTACTCGTGACTAGCTGAGTGGAAAAATGTTTCAATTAGATTTTCAGGACCGCCTAGGCGTCAGTTTTGACTTGATATGTGGTATTTCGAAATTTGAAAGTAGATTTTTTCAAAAAATACCACTTTGTGACCCAAAATTTCGGCAAAGCGATTCTAGCAAAAGTGAGCAAACATATCATAATCAGTAAGTTCAAGCTATATAAACTTCTCGTGGCTACGTCTTATATTGCGCCAGCAATTAAATTCTAAACAATTTCCCTTCTTTCAGCTGGTTTTTGCTATGTAGTTGACAATGGCTCAGGCAAATCAAGGCGGCAACATCAAAGACAGCCAAAAACCACCTGAAACAAGGCAAATTGTTTGAAAAATCATTGCTGATGCAATATAAGTCGTAGTCATGAAAACTTTACATCGTTGATTCACCTCAGATTGAACTTTATTATCATGCTATTTTTACTCACTTTTGCTAAAATCGCTATGAAGAAATTTTGGGTGACAGTGGTATTTTTTGAAAAAATCTACTTTCAAATTTTGAAATGCTACATATATTAGGTCAAAGCTGACGCCTAGACGGCCCTGAAAATCTAATCGAAAAAATTTTCCACTGAGTGAGTCACGAGTACTAGCCAGTCAGTTGAAAAAGCGGCAAAGATCAAAGGATTTTGAAAATCGAAAAATTGAAATAACTCACGCAATTTTCAACCAAAAAGTTGAAATTTGGTGTGTAGGACTTTCAGACAAGGGGAAATGTCCTGAAAAATCGCGGTAGTACCATTTACCAATCTTTCTAGACTCAAATAAGCAGCGCCCTTTGAAATCGCACGGGAAATTTCAAAAAATATTTCACGAAAAGAAAGATCTCATCAGTCCGGTTCAGAAAATATATACTTTATGGTAGCAATCTTCAAGCGTTTTTGAGATAAAAAGAAAACCATTTCGCTTTCCACATTTTTTGGTCAGACATTTGTTTGTCTACTTTTGTTGTTGTTGTGATTTCCTGGATCGTCTGGGAGGGTCCCAATATGATTGGAGAGGTTAATACCTCCCCACACCCTTGAGGAACTCCAGGACCGCCCGGGGCTCCTCCGAAAGGACCGAGAGGGTGGGGTTGGGGCCAAGGTGCCGGGTGCGCATTGCCGTATGGGCCGGACAATGGATAAAAAGATGGAGGATATCTTCCTCCGGGTGCCCACAGTTAGGACAGGCCGGGGAAGCAGAGATACCGATTCGGTGTCGGTACTGGGCCAGTAGATTGCAGTTTCCATTGGCTCTCAATTGTGCCAACAGAACACGCTCCTTTCTGGTCATTGTTATTTCCGCTGCGGTGGCCGCTCTGGACCGGCCGCTGTAGATTCCCATCTGATCGTAGGTTTTCTGATTTTCCAACGACTCGTGCCGGTAGTGTCGCTTGATAGTTGATTTTGCCGTTGAGTAGTCGACAGGCACCTCTGCCTGTGGCAGCGTAGAAGCCAATTTAGCCGCTTCATCGGCCAGCTCATTTCCATTGATTCCTATGTGCGACGGTACCCACTGAAATGTGAAATGGATGCTCCGTTCGTCCAGCTGATGCAGGACTTTCCAGATTTCAGAAATTAGTTTGCTTCCGTCTCCTCGCAGGTGGCCGGATTGGAGCTTCGTGATCAGAGATTTGGAGTCAGAGCAGATTCTGATCTCTGACCATTCGGGTTTCCGGTTGGTTTTGATCCATCGGAGGCCTTCTAAGACGGCAAAGGTTTCCGCCCTAAAACTAGAGCAACAGCTTCCGGAGGCTGTTAGGATCCGGTGAACTTCTGTACCACCAGGCGTCATGATGACTGCAGCAGAGCCTCCATTTTTGGTCCCTTCACTGGCCGATCCGTCAGTCCAAATGACAATTTGCGGTTCCGGCAAAGCAGCCAGAGTGGCCGTGGTGGAGGCAACCAATTGGTTTGAGTTCTTTCCTGACCCGTCGAGGAGGTTTGCATTCAGCGTGACAGACGGAGTTGACCATGGTGGGAGGGTTGGTAGTTCCAGGGGCTCTCGGTTCAGATCAGCAAGGCCACAGCTTTCACTTATCTGTGACCCGAGGCGTCTCCAGGAAGGTTGGGATTTTAGTCTCTGCTCCACTGAGACTTCCGCAGCCCGGCAGCGGGGGTTTTCAGGTGGAAGCCGGAGTGATTTTTCATAGGCACAGGCGACTAATTCATTGGATCTGATTTTCACTGATGGCAAGTTTGCTTCCGTCCGGACATAGTCAGCCGGGCTACCGGCCAGGCAACCTGTGATCACTCTGGCAGCTGAATTTTGGGAGGCCTCCAGCTTCACTTCGTTTGATTTAGAGATCGACGGGAACCATGCGGCCAGCGCATATTCAAGGATCGATCTAATATAGGCTATATACATGCATCTGAGGTCCTCCTTTCCTGGCCCCCAGGCCCCCTTGTCTACTTTTCACCTCTTTAAACGATGTCTGCTTCTTTTTTGAAAAAATCCAATTGCGCATGCATACTTCCAATACCAAATTTTTACACTCCCCTCTAGGAATTTCTTGATGGAAAAACAAAATGGTATTTCAGCGAAGTTTATGGCAAACAGTTCTGGCGGATCAATTTTGGACAGTTGTAACTTGTGAGTGGAGTAGAGGAATTGCGAAAAAGCGCAAGGAATCACAACTGATTTCCCCAGTAAAAATACTAGAAAGTCAGAACCCAGTCATTCCTATTTGTGGCATACTAATACTATGGCTTACACCTCTGTTGTTCATTGTGTTTGGTCGAGGACACTCCAAACCGGATTGTTCGAAGTGACTAATTTCCTCCAAAAATCTGCTGACAAAGTCATCCTCAAACACCGGAAATTGATACAGCTGGAATCCTATAAAAATATTTAAAAAATTAAACGCTATAAATATGGTAGTCTGCATTGCCACTCAATTTCAGGCAAGAAAAAGGCTTCTGCAATACAAAAGAAGGAAAAATTAAAGTTGACACTTTATTACGGATAACTGATTTTAAATATAAATAAAGCAAGAGCCAGCTCAGAGACTAGCTCCACTAAATCTGCAATCGGACAAAAATCGGAATTCATACTAGTAATAAAATAAAATAAACGAACGTGTCCAGTAAAAGAAGCTTCATCCAATTTCAACGAGAAAATTTTACTTTTCTTATACTTTTCGGTAAGAATGTCAGAGGAGTTTAAGGAATGTATTGAGTCATCCTGCTTGACCACAGGCTTAAAATTTCACAAATTGCAGCGTCCCGATCTACCCGGGGGAGAATAAAGACGTGGCCAGATTTGCCCGCATTTCCGGATAGTAAAATGTGTCATGGGTAGCCGGAGTCCACTTCCAAATCTAAACCCCTGCACGAGGTGATCTTTGAAAACTACTGACGAAAGTAGGAAGGCCGCAAACTAGGAAATAAAACTTGAAATATGAGCAAAAACCATAATTTAACTGTGGCAAGAGGCAAGAATACATTATCAGTACTTTAAATACGATGCTCAAGTAATGAGCTAAAATTATCAATCGTGTACATATTTTCCAAATAGGAAAAATAATACCACGTTTCTTAGCAATTGTGTGCCAAAACAAATTTGCATGTTATTACAGGAAGAAACAACCCACTTTACTAGCCCTTTTGACATCTTGACATGCTCTTGAAGTAATTAATACACTTAGGTGAGTTGGGTCAACTTTGTTGACATGAAACCATGCTGCTCTTTGGAATGTTTATTTCTATAAAAACAATCAAAAACTGAAGCTTATGAAAACAGGTAGGTCTATGGTTTTCTAATGCGAACCGGAAACCTTTTCCATTGTAAAATAGAAACAATGTTAGCTAACAAGGAGTCATCAGGTAATTATCGTTCCTGAAGAGACGAGGAAGATTGTCTGGGTGCAACAGAATTCAGCAGCAAACTGCGGATAGGTTTTTGAATAAATCTGGTCGTAAATATAAGGTTACATATCAAAACTTTTCAGTTTTCCGGCTAAATCCACCGTGAATGAAAACGTCAACGCTTTGTGGGTGCTAGAACGCTAAAAGTAATTTTTACCTCGCCTGGAGGCGAGATATTTGTAATCGTTGGAGTCTCTTTTTGAACAGATTCGTCCTAAGTAATGAAATTTGCTTTATGCTTAACACGTAGCCCATTAGGTGGCTGTTTCTGCCAATAGGGGCATATTAAAAAGTTTGCCACAGGATGTTTTTGAAACCAATGTTTTCATGCTGCTCATGTAAAAAGATTGAATGAGCTTCCTAAGAACAAACCTATTCTAATTTTTGGCCACCCCTGGCTTATTTTACTGGGGGGGGGTGGGGGCCGCCCCCCATTCGGCGACCTTCCCCCCCATTCGAGGCTCCCCCCATAACCCAAAAATTGCCAATTTTTACCATCTTTACCCTAAATTTTCGAAATATTTTCCGGCTTCGCCGGATCTTTAACGCAATTTTCACAATTTTAGCGTTAAAAACACCTAGAATTAGTCATTTTTAGCGATTTTTGGCATTTTTTGCTCAAAAAAGGTAAAAAATTAGCAAAATTTTTCCAAAAACATGCCCCCCCATTTTTGGTGAGCCATGGGGGGGCAACTTCGAGCCCCCCCCCATAAATTTTGGCCTAAAAATAAGCCAGCACCCTTATCTTCATTTATTTCTGTTCTCTCCAGAATAATTCGCCTGAACAATGCCCCCCTTGGTTGACCAAAAATTGCAGAATATTGGTGTTGCTGTGTAGAATATGCAAATTAGTTTCTTCGAATTTGAGACCATTATTCTGCATTCATCTGTAGTGAACAGTGGTGTACACACTCTTCCATCTGTATTTACATCCCCACTTAAAAAAAAAAGAAACAAAAAAAAAAAAAAACAAAAAAAAAACAAACAATCTCAAAAACAAAAACCCCAAATTAACACACTTTTTTTTCCCATCTTAAAACAAAAATGTGAGTCAAGAGATTTTCGTCCCAAAATCTCAGTAACATGAATAATAGCAGCGCTTAAATCACTAAAATCATTAGCATGTGTGTATGGGCGTGTTGAAAACAAGCTTTCTGCGGTATGTTTAGCTCATTTTATCCCCCCACTTTTGTACCTCCTCCTCACGAGTGGTGGGGGAGTTCCCCACTTATTTTTGCCAAAAAACACCGCCCAGATACGTATATATAAGATTTCAGAGGATCTATTATACATAATTTTGAAGAAAGCAAATCTTTTAAGGGTAAGCTAATGATAGCAAAATGAACTGGGAAAAGTTTAACGCAGAAGTTCAGGCGGTAAGTTCAACAGTTGGCCAGAATTCTTTTAATTTTCTGCAGGAGGATTATTTCACACGCTGAGCTTTGAGTTGGTTTAACTACGAATGCTAACTGAAAACTGCACATACTTTATGCCACCAAAAGATCCATTATTTAAAGGCGGTGAATTACAGTTTTTGACAGCAGATTCAAGAAGTTTTGGAAACCTGTGTAAATTGTTCCAGTTTCCCGCATCTCACAATTTAAGATCTACAGTTTGAAGAATCTTATTAAATCAACCCTTAAAATAAACTTGAGCTTGAAAAGGGATGGCATATGGACAAATTGAAAAATCTGAATTTTGGAAATTGTTGGTCTGTAATGCCCAAATGTGGCTGAGCAGCGGAAGATTGCAATTTGCAGGGGACAAATTTGTTTTACTTTATGCTATTTACAAAATGTCGAATGAGCTTCGAAGAAGTCCAGATGAGAGGGTGACAGATACAAAACAAATCGAATCGCTGTTGTCTTGTTCTGGAGGCCCGTAAAAGCAAAAATGCAAAATGAGCAAAGCCTACAATTGTCATACCGACGCCCCAACCCCCGTAAACGCCCTGTGCCGTCTGAAGTCACCTTGAAACTGCAGCATAGCATCCAAAGATTAATGCATGCGCACTTTAGAAATCAGCTGAATTTTTGTCAGTGGATAATTAAATGGTACAGGTTTTTGATATTTCAGCATGCTAATTTGAGTTCAAGCTCAACGGCGAGATAATGCCTCTTTTAGGTGTCTGCTTGTTGAAAGTCTCATCAAATTGGAACGTGATTTGGGTCGTGCGCTAGCAATAGTACACCAAAAGGAACTACCACCTTAAAAGCGTTTTACTTACGCTCATTTGTTAAAACAACTATAGAAGTTAGACATCGTTTTGTACATCTCAACTCAATTTGGCCAAAAATGTGACATAAGTTGAGTTGTTTTGGTTTTGGTACGACAATATACATTTACTTTTACTAACACACCAAGATTCAAGACAAAGGACAGGACGGCTGCAAATTTCTATGAATTGATCTCGAAGAAACGTCGGCTGAAACAAGAATAAGTATGAATACTACACAATTGTATGAAGTATACATAATTCTAGCAAGAGGCTATACTCAACGTTAAACATATAAACGGAGAACAGTTCAGAACAAAACTGACTAGCCCAGTCTTGTTTCGCAAACACATGTCACGGCCTGCAGAATAAAAAATGTTCTAAGAGTGACCTTTTCAGCGAGTAAGGTAAGCATTAAAATCAAGCTTGCCGCGCCGCAGGGGCGAAATTTTGGCAAATTTAAGCAGAAAACTAAAGTTAATATATAATAAAATTTACCAGTCCAGGAAAAAAGTAGGAACAAGTAGGAACTTTTGGCAAGTAGGAAAAAAGTAGGAATCTGGAAAAAAGTAGGAAAAAAGTAAGAAACAGGGTTTTTTGAAAATCGGACCTGCGTAAATTTTGCGTATTTTTGTTTTCGAGTGCGTATTTTTAATTTCGACGGCGTAAAATTACAAAAATCGCTTCTCAACGCTACAAAAGCTATAAACGCATTTAGCGTCGAATTAATGCTGTTTTTAAGAGTTTTAAACAACGTTAAGAATCTTAGCTCGAGTTTAAATTACGTGCTCTCTCTGTGGTATAAGAGTATGAATAAATAGGTGACGAAAAATATATAGATACGGGCGGGCCCCCCCAGAAGTTGAAGAAAATTTTAAATTTCGGAGTAAATTTGCTCTTAAAACTTTGACTTCTTTGCCTTGAACAGTTTAACATTTAACTAGGTATTTAACATTTAACCTTGATTGAACACACATATATATACGCATAAGATTGTAATTTATATACTATATCAAATCAAATAGAAAGAAAAGCATCGCATGGTACAACGTGGGCTTAGGCACAACGTATAATCAACTGTAGACGGAAGGAGAATCGAAGAGATATGCGAGGGTCTGGGGGGCGGAAGCCCCCCAGAAGAAGCCAGAGCCCAAACTACGGTAAATTGTCTCAAGAAATTAATTTAGAGCACTCTAGAAATTCCTACTACCGAATTTTCGGCTGCGTATTTTTGTTTTTGACTGCGTATTTTTAAGCTCGACTGCGTAAATACGCAGTATTTCACGCAAAAAAACCGTGGTAAGAAAAGTAGGAACCGCAGGAGCACTGCATTTTTTAGCGATTTTTACACATTTTTACACGAAAAACCCGCAAAAATTCGGAAAAGTTTCCAAAATATGCCCCATCTGGGTCAGCCCCCCCCCATAAATTTTTGCCTAAAAATATAGTCAAGCGGGAAAAAACCCACTTTTCAGATTTTTGGCCAGAACTTTTTACTGGTTTGAGATATTGAAATACTGACTATACAGGCTGCTAGGCTTAGTCGTAAGCTTTCTTATGAGCTATAGAACACCTCTCTAGGGTGCGCCGTTAGTGAGAAAAATTGTCCCAAACTGGCGGGGAAAACCCAATGCGGGAAAAAACCCAGATGCGGGAAAAAACCCACCCTGAAAATTTTTTGGCAAGTTGCCAGGAGCATTTCTAACCGTTCCAAATGAAAGAGCGGGTTGTTTTTAGTACAACTGCATCAAAATATATTAGTTTTTCTGGCTTTTTCCTAGGCAAAAATTTCTGGGGGGGGGAAGTCTGGGGGCCGGTCCCCCCCCCCCGGTTTGGGGGGGGGCACGGATTTCTGGGGGGGGGAGAATTTTTTCGAAAAATGCTTAAAAAATAGCTATTTTTTGCTACTGAGCTAAAATATTAACTATTTCTAACCTAAATTTAAGCTTAAAATAGCTAAAATGCTTAAAAATGTCTAAAAATCCGGCGAAGCCGGAAAAATTTTTCAAAATTTACCCTCAAAACCCTATTTTTCCGGGCACTTAAAAGTTCTGGGGGGGAAGGCCCGAATCCTGGGGGGCGGCGATTCTGGGGGGGGCGACCCAAGTCTGGGGGGGGGGGCGAAATTCTGGGGGGCGCGCCCCCCCCCCCCCCCCTGTTGGAAAAAGCCAGGTTTTTGTTAAAAAATTGAGGTCACAGTGACTTTTGAAAATTTGGTATGTTTAACACATAAACATAGGCAAATTTTGGAAATTTTTTAAAATTGTTTATTTTCGGCAGTTTAAGCATCCTATCGTATAGAAAACGTGTTTTTCTTGTATTTAGAGCCAAACTAGACCCAGTTTAAGGCAAAAATAAGCATTTTTGGACAAATTGAAATTTTGGCTTGAAATGGCACCATGTCCGATTTTGACCCCCTGGACCTCCCATAACAGATCGAACCCATGTAAAACCTATACCAATTTAATCTATAGGCTCTATTAAACAAATGTATGTATTCGTTTGACCTTTCCTGCTAATGCTTAGAAAATTTTTCAATTTTGAAAAGTGGGTTTTTCCCCGCATGTGGGTTTTTTCCCGCCAACTCTAGGTCACCCCCAGGTCGCACCGGAGGGGTTAGAGCAGTGTGGCATATATCATTATGATGCGCAACAGATGCCCTACACATACAAACAATCCGCTTTGGTCTTAAGTCTTTCCAGTAGTTCAGAGTGGCCAGGCAAAGTTTGCCAAATTTCGGTACTTGGACGGACCAAAATTTTCGAAAATTTCAAAGTCTCAAAAAATTTGCTGGGAAGCAGTGGGAGCGACAATAATACACCCTCCAGGGTTATTTTGGATGCTCTTCAAGATAGGCTATTAAAATCCTAGATAGCTCATACCGGTAAGCCCACACTGGGGGTGGGTTTTTCCCGCATTGGCGAGTGGGTTTTTTTCCCGCTTGACTATAAGCCAGGTCCCTAGCCATTCAGGAATTCCGAGAAATGAAACTGCTGACTCTTTGGCCCGGGAGGGGAGTTTGCAACCGCAAACGCAAGTACCTCTCGACCTATCTTCAATCCGCAGTTTAATCCAACGGAGAACGAGGGTAGTCTGGCGGGGGAGGATAGCCCACCCCAAGGTCCTCCAATCCAACCCGGCCAGTCCCCAGGGAAACGGAACGTGGAATATCCAGGAGGGAACGGGTCCTTCTAGCTCAGCTTAGGGCGGGGGGCACTGCCCTTTGCTGAGGTCCTACCTATTCAGAATTGGGGTTGCAGAAAACCCGGTCTGCAGTCGGTGCGGGGAGTCCGAGGACGACGTGACCCACCTAATCCTAACCTGCCCGGCCCTGGCCCACCATCGCCAACTCTGCCTGGGGTGTGGGGGCTAGCCTGGACTGCCTATCCAGCAGACCATACCTGGAGCCAGTTTCATAAAAGTTGTCGAGTCCGCGAGTCGTCGAGTAGCCTTTTACTCGCATTACATTATTTCTTTGGAATTAAAAATTAAACAGCAGTCACTGAAGGTTGTAAAATAGTCCCACGGTAGAAATATAAAGCTTTTAAAATTTTCTAAAAATTTGTCGAGTAAAGTTTTTACATTGAAAAGTTCTCGAGTAAAATTTGACTAGAGAACTCGACTCGAAAACTAGCAGCTATTTTTCAACAGTACTCGCGTTTCAGGATCACAAATCACCGACATTTCCAGCGTAAATCAACTACTCGACTCGACGACTCGACAAAGTTTTATGAAACTGGCCCCTGGTCATTTGTTTCCTGTGAGAGACAGGGATCATCCCGATGGTCCCTCCAATCTATGCCTAGCGAAGATTCCTGAACAGAGAGAGAGAGATGCTAGGCTAACTCTAGAAAATATGCGGTTACTGAGCATGGAGGCTTAAGCGAAGGTTTGATCGAAGCAAACTGCCCAATACTGAAAAGCTCCTGAAAAGTTACTGTTGCTCTATGTGCGGTGCATGGTTAAAATTCCAACTGCCCGAGTCTACTCTATTGGCCTTGAACACAATTTTGATTGGTGAGGTCACACGGGGTCGGCAGCGTTACACGCAGTTATAACTCGTTAAATATGAGTAGTTAAGTTCTGTATAATATTTGAGGCTTTCACGCATGGGCTACACCTACACCACGCCTACACCGGTGTAGGCTGGACCCACGCACCCACGCAAGGCAAAATGAAGGATCCACGCAGTGGCAATACCCACGCATATAAAAGGCGCAAGGAGCGCGCCGTCGAAGTACCCACGCAGACGTCGAAGTACCCACGCAGACGTAGGATGCGCGCAGGGGCGGATCCAAGGTGGGAAAAATTAAGGAGAGAAAGAGGAAAAAGGGCAGAAAACCAAAAAATTTCGCGTCTTCGGCGCGAATTTTCTGCTTTCTAACCGCATATTTATTTCATTTATGAAGAAAAGGCTTGAAACGCATCCGATTTTTCGGAGAAAATTACCATTTTTGCCTAAAATTGGCAAGAATTTTAAAAAATTTTCTCAGGTTTTCAGTATGAAAAGAATTAAAGATCCGACGACCGATTTTATTGCAAAAACAAAAAATTTCTTCAACTTCTGGGGGGCTCCGCCCCCCAGACCCCCCCACAAAAAATTATACCGCCCCCCCGTCACGAAATCCTGGATCCGCCAGTGGATGCGCGCACTCAAAATAAACTCCAGACGCTGGACGCGCGCTGTCAAAATATTAATTTTTGATGGATTAAAACTTTACACGAATGTAACATCATGTTAAATTTTAATCCTTTAACAATTAATCTAATTTCAATTTCAAAGACCTAAATTAAATTTCTAATTCCAAGATACCGCAGTTTAACATTTCAGCGTTATTTTAATGTAAAATTTGTCCAGATTCATCAATATTTGACAGGAGATTTTTTGGCGCATTCGAAAAAATGGCAACTTTTTCACTGCCTATGCTTAACACACGAATCCTCAACTTTGAGGTGAGATTTCGAGAGGAACCGGAAGACCTACGACTTTAATTTTAAACATTCATTATAATATACACCGTTTGGACAATGAATGTGTAAAAATCAGCGAGATCGGTGAAAGTCGAAAAAATAGCTCAAAAATGGACCAAAACAAAACAAAAATACAAATAAAAATACAAAATTGGCACAAATCCGATTTTCAAACCCCCTTTTGCAGATGGGTCTAATTTGAACTTTAGCCTTGCGAAAGCTTAATATAGAGGTCGAGGAAAAAACCAAGGTAGTCACTTTTTGGACTCTGCAGAACTACTCCGTGGAGCAATCCGGCTATAAATTGTTTTGTTATCAAGCCCTCTCTAGACTGTCATTTTGGTATATAAATCGCCTCTCTAGACTGTCATTTTGGTATATAAATCGCCTCTCTAGGTCCTGTCGTTAATTAGTAACTAACGGTTAATTAGCCGGGGTAAAAAAACCAATGGCGGGAAAAAACCAACCGATGGGAACCAACCCCAATATTCGGTAAGGGTAACTCATATTAGCGATTTTATGCATGCGGCAGGTACAATCGGCGTCGCTGACTTCATATCTGCAGTTATTTTTGCGATATTGCTTATAATAAGTGAGAAAATCAAACATCAAAATTTGCAGCATCAACTGGCTAGGTTTCATCAAATTGCCAGTTTCTATGTTAAGATGCAATTGCAAACATTTGTAAATCTTTTGAAATTCGATGAAATAAAATAAAATAAATGTTGTTTCAGTGTTTTTTTCGCGTATTTCTTTGTCCCAGAGTACATTTTGACCACTTTAGCTGAGTCAAACAGTCGATCCGCCGAAATGAGGTTTTTACCGGCTAACACAAAATTGCGAAGTACAAATGCAATTTTGAGCTGTTCACGTGAAAGAACGCATTAAACTTGCTATGTGAATGGCTTTTGAGCAACTAATAACCATTTTTCGGAGTTTGGCAGCAAAAGCAAAAATTGGTTCTTTCCCACCCCTTGGTTTTATTTTCCCATTTTTTTAAAAATTCTGTTGGTAGCTTGCCAAACGGCGGAGGAAGACGAGACCGACATTTTTGGAAAGAGCACATGTTGTTCTCATAGAAACTATTAAAAGTTATTATCTAACTACTATGGATAATTTCAGCGTTTTTTTTCAAAATCGGATTTCATCAAATTTTCGTCATTTTTATTTTCTGAACGTCATTTTTATCTGTCCAACGTCAAAAATAAATTTTTGCAGCATAAATGCAGTTTTGTTTTGATTTTAGGTTATATTCCTAATTTAGGTTGAATTTTACATTGTTGGTGTGTGTGCTTCATATTTCACATTGTCCCGCTAATATATATTCTAACTTACATACTCATATAATAATATCTGGTGTCAATGTATGTATATACCATGTCTTTGAGCATTAACAATGACGAGAACAACCCGATACAGTGTGGGGGTCTGGGGGGCGGAGCCCCCCAGAAGTTGAAGAGATTTTTTCCTTTGTAGATGAAATCATTCTCAAAATCTTTAATTCTTTTCATTTTGCAGAAACAAGAAAATTTTTAAAAATTTACAGTTTTTTGAGCGAAAATAATAATCAAATAATAATAAAATCGCACGACATTTTAAGCTTTTTCTATCCAAAAATCTGGTAAAAACTTTGGAAATATGCGTATTCGCGCGAGCGAACTTTTGTTGACATGTGAGCATATTGAGCAGGGGTTTGGGGGCGACAGCCCCCAAAATCTGAGAATTTTTTAAAAATCACTGTTAAAACATAATAGAAACTTTGCATTCTTTTTTTAAATTTGAGTGCTACTTCCACATTTTGGCTTGGTCATTCTTTCGTCATTTTTATTTTGGCGTCGTCAAAACTATTGTTCATTTCTGCAAACGACGCTATTTTTGACCAAAAAAAAACCTAGGATAATTTTCTACAGGCCTTCAAAAACAGGCAAATTTTGAATTTTTGGGGGGTCGAAAATGCCAAAATTTTCAAAATGTTAAAAAATGTTCAAAAGTGGTCCAATTTTGCTCAAACTTCATGTGTTAGGTGGGATGGGCCCTGCCAACTTGCACGCCAAATTTGAGCCCGATAGCTCTTCCCCATTGCCCAAACGGGGGGTTGGTTTTTTCCCCACCACTTACGGGTTGGTTTTTTTCCCGACTTCTATATATATATATACAAGAAATAAAAATGCTCCTAAAGAGAAAAGAAAGGAATATGAGTCCACATGGAACATGTAAAATGCTAAATATTGTCGGTTGTAAATTAAGAATAAGACAAGCATGTAAAATGCTAATATGAGTCTGGTGGGGTTGGAAAGTGCAGAAGACAAGTTTGTACACACACCAATATGAGTGCATGCCAAATAGACTCATATTGGCATTATTAGTAGTCTGAAGGCAAGTGGTTGCAAATTTCGGTTACATATCACTCACGTAATGACAGCAAGACGAGACAGGGTAGTTTTAGGGTGGATGACAGGATGCTCCACAGGTTACGCACGTATAAACGTATATATGTCCCGAAAGTTAACATCAGATTTAACTTTGAGTCTCTGAATACATGAGTTATACAAACGCTTAATAAAAATGTTATACATGTTATATCCGCCCGTCGGCGCATTGTTGACTAGGTAACAGCGGTCTAACAGTTTCCTAAGGAGGAAAGTTGACAATGTTAACCATGGTTGGGATATCCATGTGACGTCAATAACGCTACGTACTTATTCGTCTTTACTCCTGCGTAGAAATATATACGTTAGAATTCCGCAATGGATGCATGCATTATCGTTTTTTACGGAATGCCAATATGAGTCTATTTGGCATGCACTCATATTGGTGCGTGTACAAACTTGTCTTCTGCACTTTCCAACCCCACCAGACTCATATTAGCATTTTACATGCTTGTCTTATTCTTAATTTACAACCGACAATATTTAGCATTTTACATGTTCCATGTGGACTCATATCCCTTTCTTTGCTCTTTAGGAGCATTTTTATTTCTTGTTTATCCACTTTTTACATGTCGTTGACATAAAAGCGTTAAAGAATCATTAAGCATTATATATGCATTAAATAGCACAGCACAGCACAGCACTGTACAGCCACTTTGGGCATGCACTTTTATGAGAAAAGTTGCACAGCTCACTTGGGGCTTTCATTTGGTACCAAATTTGACCACTTTTGAAAATTTTCATTTTCGACCCAAAATCACCTAAGACCCCACCCATACCCCAGCACAGCACTCTACAGCCACTTTGAGCATGCAGTTCTATGACAAAAGTTGCTCAGCTCGCTTAGGGCTTTCATTTGGTACCAAATTTGACCACTTTTGAAAAATTTCATTTTTGACCGAAAATCGCCTAAGTCCCCACCCCACCACACCACAGCACTCTACAGCCACTTTGAGCATGCAGTTCTATAACAAAAGTTGCTCAGCTCGCTTAGGGCTTTCATTTGGTACAAATTTGACCACTTTTAAAAAATTTCATTTTTGACCAAAAAGCCTAAGTCCCCACCCCACCCCACCACAGCACTCTGCAGCCACTTTGAGCATGCAGTTCTATGACAAAAGTTGCTCAGCTCGCTTACGGCTTTCATTTGGTACCAAATTTGACCACTTTTGAAAATTTCCATTTTTGACCCCATGACCTCCCACCGACCTGACCCTCCAGATGGCAAATTGGAACCAGCACAGCAAGATTGGTGGGTCAGACGGCAAAACGGATGCCAGGAATGAGCTGGGCGCACCAGAAAACCCCTATAGACAATGTTTTGAGAGGCTATGTACAGTCCTATATGATGTTCCCAAAAGTCGGTACCGACCGGACCCCCCAGACGGCAAAGTGGAACCAGCACAGCAAGATGGGTGGGTCAGACGGCAAAACGGACACCGGGAATGAGCTGGGCGCACCAGAAAACCCCTATAGACAAAGTTTTGAGGGGCTTTGTAAAGCCTACTATGGACCTCCGGGAAGCGGTTACCGACCTGACCCCTCAGACGGTCAAGTGGAACCAACCCAGCAACTTGGGTTACTCGGGCAGCAAAACTGATAGCGGGAATCGATTCTCCGTCCCAAAAAACCTTTGTATGCAAGATTTGAGAAGTCTCTCTTGAAAAATAAGCGAAAAAACTAAGTTCAAAGTCGGACCCAACATTCACCAACTTTGGCGGGCCACTGTGGCGCTGTGGCGCAACATATCAAAAATCCGACTTCAAACGTCATAATCCGGATATATGTCCTTATCAACCATATATAACTTGTCTGGTTTGTATTTGCACAAAGAGCTGGAAAGAAGCTAATCCCAGGCATACTTTTGGCCATTTCGACGTTCTGAGCCGACTTTGTGGCGCCACTGTGGCGCTGCGGCGCGGCGGCGACCACATATATCGAAAGTCAGTAACCTATATATATTGATGATATACCGCAATAGGGGTCTGAACCTCGCTACATCCTGTGAAAGAGGCTACAAAATGGTGACATACGAGGGTAAAACGGAGACACCGGAAAAAAAACATCGCCGGCATAACTGCCGGCGGGTGCAACTTTTTAACGGTAAGTGTTAGGGGGATGAAATTTTCCAATTATACTAAACTCGACACGGACTTTCTTTTGCGCACAAAATTTGCGCAGGATCTGCGCAGGAATCTGCGCAGCCTCTGCGCAGCGCCTCTGAAGGCTGTCATTGGGGCGTTTTGACTCATATTATAGGGGTCGCTACCGCGACCCGGTAACCTTACCAAATATCTATGAATGATGGAAATAGGGTCCGCCGAGGGTTTTCCCCCCCTCTGCCCCCCGCGCCCGGGGGGAGCGGTGCAATATCATCAGGCCCACGAGCCCCATCATATCTGGTTCCAGTGCGGCCTCCATGCTGCGCCAATTCATCCCAAAAGGAGGGGACTCTTTCCCCATAACTTCCCGTTTTCCCATTTTTCCCCCTTACTATACTTGTTCATCAAATTGAATTTGCTTCTCCTGTATTTGAATGAATTCTTCTGACTGTAATTAAACACTAAATAAATAACAAATTCTGCGCGCGTGCGTGTACCCATATAAAAAGGGGCTGAAGCAAATACCCAGTGAAAGCCCCTCCACCAAACATTAAAGGACCCACGCACGACAAAAATCTGGCGTAGGCTAACCCATTTGACCTTGCTCGTGTATGGAGGCTTTAGTTGTACGCTGGGTTGGTAGACTTCCTGATAGTTTGAATCAAAGCTATTTTTGAAGGTGGTCCGGAAGTATATACAGGTGGCGATGTCTCAGAAATGGACTCATATATATAGGTCGCTGCAGCGACTCCATGATACATAATAGGGATGGGCGCGGAAAAAAAGGACTCGAAAAAAAGGTTTTTTTCCGTTTTTTTCCATTTTTTCCGATGGGGTGGAAAAAATGGAAAAATATTCCTAACGTTATTTTGACGATTTTTACAATGAAATATCATGTTTTCTGAGCTTTTCCAACAATTTCACACTATTTACAACCTTTTCCGTGGGTCATAGTAGGTGGGGGTATGCAAATCTCACGAAATTGCATTTGGGTTTTTTTTGACGCATCGGAGAAAATGGAGAAATATTCGGGGCATGTTCTGAAAGTTAATTTATGACCTCAGAGCATTAAGAAACTATCAAAAACAGTGTTTAATGAGATAAGAATACGATATTCATGAATTTGAGCTAATTTTGGGATTTGGGATTTGACATTTCTCTTGGAATGTGAAAATGATTGCATAACTCAGGTAGAGTTAATAATTCCATACCTAACAGTCTACTGTAGTGTTCAACCAAAACTGTTAAAATATCTGGAATTGTTTACTTTACGACGTGCGTTACCTACGAAAACCGCAAACTAGGTCTGGTATAACCGCCAAGGTATACAGAAGTCACCTGTCCTTTGCTTTACAGCGTCACCCTCTGAAAATATTTGATTCCTATAATCAATAGTGGAACCCTTCTAAGCGCTTGTGTTATTGCATTACCCCTTATGGGGCTACTAAATATCGTGGAAACTGCTTCTGTGCATGCAAAAACATGAAATAACTTAACTTTTAGCACATTGTATAATTTTGGAGTGACCGGAAAAAAAGGAAAAAATGGAAAAAAATAAAATCGGAAAAAAGGTTTTTTCCGGCAATCTTTTTTTCCGGAAAAAAACCAACCCTAATACATAACATTCAAGCTAGTTCATCGTACTTTCAAAAGGAACAAATCTCTATGAACAGCTCTATAGCTGCTGACTATAGCATATCTACGTCTTTGACAATTAGAAACGGTGCTTTGTCGCCTGGCGATCTCATTCTTTATCTAAAATGTAAATGTTATGTATGTAAAAATAAATGCAACAAATAAATTGCCTAATCTGCAACAAGAACAAAGAACAACTCCTCCTGCTGTATGGGGTAAACTAATTATACCTATGTATTAGTATATATGCTAGATATATTGGAGTTATAAAATCTTTAATCGATTTCCGATAATTTGTAAGTACCATTTTTACTGGCCGCCTAAGCTGGGGAATTTTGGGTCGGAATGTCAACACTTCACTTCACTTCACTTCATTCTTCAGTCTTCACTCATTTTTCAAGATATAATTATATAGACTTCCCAAATCTACCACATATATATATATATATATATATATGTGTGTGTGTATATATATATATGTGTGTATATATATCTGTTCCAACAAATAATTATCATTCATATCTTAAGTATAGATAAATTATCATTCAGACAGATAGATAAATTCTTACAATTATCGCATTCTGTCCAGACAGATGAGTAAATTATCTATGTGTCCAGAACAAGGTTGGACAGATGCGTAAATTTTTAAACTAAGAACTATTAATGGAGAATATTTGTGCTTATATATAGCAGTTATTTAACTTCAGTATTATTCTTTACTTTATTTTAAATAGTTTATTCATTGTTCTAAAGCTTGCTATTATGTTTTATTAGCTTATGTTTAAATTAATTTTCTGCGTGATTAAATTTCAAAATGTTTTATTTGATTTTGTTAATTTTATGTATTATAACATTTTAATTTAATAATTATTTTATGTACTTATTTGTATGTAATTACCATTAAAAAGAGATCAGGCAATACGCATATAAATAAATAATTATACGTTAGCATAAAACGTATATATGTAAATTTAATTCTTGTTAGTTTCACCGTTGGTTTCCATTTTAAATTACGTTAAAATTACGGCACCAAAATTTCACAAATAAGTACATAAAATATATAATTAAAATTTATTTAACAAATAAATAAATTATCAATAGCGATCAATAATTGGAACGATATCTAATAAATGCTATATAATATTAATTAAATCAAGTAACACATTTAAAATTTACTAAAATATAAGCTAATAAAATGTAGTAACAAGCTTTAGAACAATGCATAAACTATAAAAAATAAAGTGACGAACAATACTGAAGTTAAACAACAGATATAAACACAAATATTCTGCACTGTTAGTTCTTAGTTTAAAAATTTACGCATCTGTCCAACCTTGTTCTGGACACACAGATAATTTACTCATCTGTCCGGACAGAATGCGATAATTATGCAAGTTCATCTATCTGTCTGCACACATGCATAATTTATCTATCTGTCTGGACACTTTCAGAAGTGTCCAATTTATCCATCTGCCCGTAACATATATATATAAAGATATCTGGGTGGGAGAATCCATTCCAGTCATTGGTTTTGCTGCCCGATTCACCCAAGTTTCACTTGACCGTCTGGAGTGTCAAGTTTGGCAACCGCTTCCAGCAGGTCAATGGTGGGCTTTACTCCTCAGTACTATTAAGCTAATGAGGATTTTTCGGTGCATTAGGGGCGCTTCCAACACTTTGAAAAGGAGGGGACTTTGACAAAACATTTACTGAAAAGGAGGGGACTTTGACAAAACATTTGACAAAATTTTGCACTTTTTGTACTGGAGTGTTGATAAAATACAACCCAAAAGGAGTGACCGGTGGGTTTCCCTCGTGTAATAGAAAAAATATATATCGACTTCAATGGGTACGACCTCTATTGACCCTATATACAAGAATAAAAATGCTCCTACCGTACACGCCAAAGAAATGGGCCCCGTCACTGCCAAATATCCCTCTTTGGAGCGACTGTGATATGACTTTGGCAAGACTTTCATATGAAACCATTTGTTTGCATTAGTGATTAACACTTCAGGGCAGAGATCTGACACTGGGTTTTTTCAATGATAAATGGACAGACAGAGGCTGTGACTTGTCTGTGACCATTTCAATTGCTCTTAATCACTAATGTTTTCATATGAAAGTCTTGTAACCAATCATATGGGAGGGGTGACACTGGTTAGCAGACAGAGGACTATTAAAATATGGGAGGGGCAGGGTAAATGCCAGGAGGACTAGGTTAAAAGCGCACTAATATGGACCAGCTTCGCTGAACAACCCATATTCGCGGAAATTGTCCAGACAAAAATGCTGGCGGCAATCCTTCAATAACAGTTTAACAATTTGTCGGCACGACTTTGCAGCTATTACTATATATATACATCTAGTTGTGTTCGCAATACTTAACATTCCATAATCAATACAACTTACTTACTTCACTTATGCCTTCTTCATCGCTGGACCAGCAATCTGAAGGGCTCCGGAACCATACCAGCATTCGCTACCACCTCTTGCCACTGCCGTCTGTCTCGGGCCAGGTCGTTGATTACATCGTCCCACAAGAAACCTGCATGCCTGTAGGGGCCATTGTTCCCAGAGGTCACTTTCACAACCTGTCTCCAGGATAGCGCCGGCCGACCGGGTGGCTTCCTCCAATGCCCAGGGACAGGGGAAAAGAAAAGGATCCTCGCCAACCGAGATGGATCCATTCTAGCCAGATGTCCAAGCCATCGAAGCCGGGACATTCGGATACGAGCCGCGATTGGGGTCCTTTGCATACTGCGTCGGTACAGTTCGTCGTTACAGATACGGTCTCGTCGCTTGATCCGTAAGATGGTGCGCAAGCACGACCGCTCAAAGACTTCCAGGCGGCGTACAACTACAATACAACTTACAACACAACTTAATTTAATTAATTTAATTAATGCATATAATCCAACACTTAATACAATATAGCAAGCTTAACAAAAAAAAAATCAAAATTCGGTTTTTTGGCTGGAACTTTCGCAAAACTAAACCAAATCGATTACTTTGAGGACCCATGGATAGGTCTTGGGCTAAGCTTTAAAACCACCCCAGTTTCATTGCTCTACCACCTACCAGTAAGTTGCAGTAGACGAAAATGTGTGATTTTTTGTTAAAGGTTTAACAAAAAATCACCCGTTAGCAAAAAAATCAGTGGCGGATCGGATCCCAGAGAGCAGCCAGCAACTTTTTCTGATCAGTTTTGGATAGAGCACACTAAATAACGTATTTAGAACCCAAAACCGCTAACCTAGTGTTCAAACTGATGCAACTGACCCCGCCGAAGTCTTAGTGGTCACTGATGGCCCCCGACAGCGTCCAGTATGAAGTCTGGTGGCTCTAAAGTGCCGTTTTAAAGGCTAAAACGTTGTTTTTTCGTGTTTGTGAGTGATTATAACCTATTTCCAGGCATTTTGGCAGAGAAACTCAGAACTTCATATTTTGGTGGGGTATGACCCACGGTCACGTGACCCCTGCTGGACCCGTCCGGACCCTCCAGGTACCAACTGGACAGTCCGAAGTGGCTATAAACATGTCCTAGGAGGTTTTCCAGGGCGCTGAATTCAAATCTGGCATTAGTTTTTCGGTAACTATGGCCTAATACTGACTTCTGGGATCACGTTTACCGTCGGACGGTTCAGGCCCGGCTGGTTACCAGGTTGGACTACCAGAAGTGCCAGGCAACCTCAAAAACATCGTATATAAGGGTTTTCGAGGTCGCTGAGCTCGAATTTGACGTTAGTTTTGCTCTAGCTGCTGCTCTGACATCAGTAACAAAACATAAAAATGATTTTTTATTTGTTAAAATTTTAACAAAAAAAAATCACCCACCCCAGGACGACACAGAGGTCCAACTGGGAACTTCTATATATGTATCGATAGCCCACAGTCAGGACATGTCACATGCACAATATGGGTTGCCTAGGGTTTTCTCTCTATATAAATAGCAGCCGAAATTCGAACTTCGGTCATGAACGTTTTTGAGGTCACTTTTGGGTACCCTCACTTAAAGGTCTGCCCTGAACGCATGGAGAGGGCCTAGGGGCTCAAACTCACAGGCTGTAATGTCGAGATGTGTGGCTATCACCATGCAAAAATTTGGGTCTCTGCGACTTTCCTGTGAGTCAGGGTGGGGTGATTTTTTTTTTTTGTTAAAATTTCGGGTGATTTTTTTTGTTAAGCTTGCTATATATATATGCAGTAAAAATTGGTGTCACAAATTCCGCTCTGGTAACTCACTATAAAACGCTTGAAGTATATAAAGCATAATATTTCAAAATCAGCAAGCTCGCCTGGAAAGCTGACGAATTTAGAACTTCAGACAATAAAGGTCAAATGCGGAGTGGAGCATGCGTACCCGCGAATATGGGTTGTTCAGCGAAGCTGGTCCATATTAGTGCGCTTTTAACCTAGTCCTCCTGGCATTTACAACCTGCCCCTCCCATATTAACGTTTTAAAACCTAGTCCTCGGTCTGCTTAAAACCCAGTGTCACCCATATTGCATTTTTCATGCTCCATCGGAGCATTTTTATTCTTGTCCTATTTCATTTTTAAGGTTCTCAGTAAAACTTAAGCAAGAATGTTAAAGCTTTATGAAAGAAACTTTAAAAATTCCCCCAATGATTACGTAACAGTCAACCAAGCCATAGAACAAAGAAGCTTGAAAAGTACCAATTACAAAGTACAAAGATTTTGCCAGAAAAACGCTCATCCACTACAAATGAGAATATTTTAGAAAGTTGCAAAGTTATCTGTAGTTTGTTATAAGCCATGCTGTACTTCAGCAGCACTCTACCCCCGTCCTGCCAAAAAGGATACTTTACGGCATGATTTCCAATGCTAATCGCACGCTGCAGAATTTGACTCCTTTTCTTAGCTGTACTCTTCCCCCTCTACTGCAGTGCAACTAGACGCAAACGTCACTGCCAAAAAAGGAGACTTATACGGCATTATTTCCAATGCTCTTCTGCACGTGGCTGCAGAATTTCAGACGATTGCAAGTTATCTGTAGCTAGTTATAGGCCGTGCTGTATTTCTGCAGCACTCTACTACAGCGCAACCATATAGTAACATCGTAATAGGTATACGAAACCTATCTATAATAGTTTGTCATGTCCTAAACTATCTGTATGCAGAATTTCAAATGCCAGTGACAAATGAATAACGTGTTATCGACGGTGCTGTGTTTTAGGACAGCACATACAGCAGGGTGGAAGCTAGAGAGTGCACCAACTAACATAGCTACAGTTCCCCCTAACTACAGACACAATTATCACCAAGTTTAATATGTTTAACCGTTTACAGTAAGTCTACAGACAGCGTGCTATGGTTGCTGCATAACAGTACAGCAAGATATGCGTCCCATTATATGGCCCAAAACAGCATATTTAGGCCTATTTCTGACTATTTTCTGTGGAGTTGGGACTTAGAAATTTTTCCAAAATGGCCATTTGGCCGGACCAACTTTGGGCCGGCCGCCTGAACGATCCCGGCCAGATATCGAAAATCGCCTCGGTTATGACACGCTACCCATCTCAAAGTTTCTTATGCAACAAGCCGCGTCTCTCTAACTTGTTCCCTGGGCCCTGTAGCCGTGACACAAAATTGGCCTTTTTTGGCCATCTTAGCGGTCAGGCCACATTTGGCCGGCCGCACAGGTGGCCGGCCGGGCCGGACAGCGAAAAATTGTCCAAAAGGTACATTAACACAAATACTACTCTCAGAAAAACCAAACTTCACCGGCTGAAAATGCCCAGATCGTTCAGTTTTTGAGTTCGACTAAAACGGCTTCCCCAAGCGTGACTTTCACGGAAAAAAAAACAAACGGACCTAACTTGTCCGGAAGCGAAAACTTTCAAAGTTGAAAATTTTGACCAAAACTTTTTTGATACTTGTTGTACTCGTCGTGCTGATTCCAACGATACCAAATTTGTCTATTTTGGTTGAGTATTTAGCAGGCACGGTGCTCGAACGGGTCTCTAAGGGCCGCGCTGAGCCTTTTACACCCATATTATAGTGGGAGCGCTATCGCGCCCCCTATAATATACGTATGTATAACCTCCTCTTTTTGGGCTACTGGTAAATCGCAATGATCTGCAAATACATGTGCATTCAAACTTGCAAGGTAAATATTGTTGCGGAAATAGCAGCCACAAATAAAATATTTTTTAAACGGTGCCGTCATCTTAGCTAAAATTAATTTAGCAACAACGTGATTCACAAAGAAGCATCGTCCAAGCCAGGGGCGCACCCAAGGGAGTCTGGCTTATTTTACCAGGGGAGCGCCCCCATTCGGCGACCTCCCCCACGAAAAGCCCCCCATACATTTCGACCTCCCCCCCATAACCCTCCGTAACCCAAAAAATTGCCAAATTTTACCATTTTAGCCCTAAATGTTTGCAAAAGTTTCCGGCTTCGCCGGATTTTTAACGAAATTTTCACTATTTTAGCGTAAAAAACACCTAAAATTAGTCATTTTTTAGCGAGTTTTGGCGTTTTGCACAAGAACGTAAAAAATTAGCAAAATGTTTTCAAAAATATGCCTCCCCCATTTTTGGTGAGCCATGGGGGGCAACTTCGAGCCCCCCCATAAACTTTGGCCTATAAAAGCCAGGAGGTGGCAGGGGGCGCCGCCCCACTGCCAGGTGTCGAAGGTGAGAAAAACTTTAGAAGCAGAAAGGAGAAAAGGGAGAAGAAACGCCTACGGGTCGAATTAACCGCTGTTAGTTTACGCGTTTCGAAAGTAGCACATGAGGTGGGGTGGCTGACTTTCAATTGTGTATATAGATATATATATATGTAGTAGCATAGAGTGAAACTGCGCCCAGTGACATAACTGTGACACTATTGTGCACCTAGTATACACTTCATCATTTGCTATGTGCTAAATTGCGTTCACAGCGTATTGTTGTGAGGCTACCGTATCTCTTTGTATTTTTGTATTGTGTGAAATTGGAAAACGGAGACAGAGAGAAAGTGTAGTGTTGTGTGCGCCCAGAGCGTAACTACCGTAACTGTATGTACAATGAAAAACAAAGAACACTAAATGACAGTGTTCATAAATAACATTATGACACTGACTAGACTATAATTATTGATGCACAGAATTTAAGTTGTCCGTGTCCACTCATGCGCAATTTATTTTAAAACAACTTTTCAACATTTAGATTTATTTAAAATTTACTCTGTTTTCAGAACAACGTGCGCATTTCAACATTTGGATTTGTTTAAAATTTACTCTATTTTTAAAGTAAAGTGCGCAAATTTAATGTAATTAAAATTTAAATTCTGTTATTAAATTTAACATATAAACTTCACTTTTTTATTTTAAGTTTATAAATGAGTCTGGTTGGGTTTCAAATAACGACTGGATTTACTTGAGTACATTAATTTTAAATCTGATTAGATTAAGTAAGTAAGGTTAATTAGTTTAGTAAGTTAAGCAAGGTTAGTACGTAGGTTAAGTGAATTGTTAAGTATTAAGGGGGGGGGGGGTCGCCAGGCACCAAATTTTATAGTCACCGATTTCGCTCATTTTTGGGTATGATATACCCCCATATATATGTGCCCAAAAACAAGACAAATTTTTAGAGTCCAGGGTCAATCCAGTCTAGAGATATTGCAGTTCGAATCTCTACAATTTAGTACCTTAACCTTACCTACCTTCTTTGTACCTTCTTTGTTGAGACATCATGTTACTGATGATTTTAAATGACGGAAGGCAGCCGCACGAAAACCTTGAGGATTCCGTGTCGAGGCCACTGAGTGAGGCAGTGAGTTCCAGGAACGAGTTGTGCTAGGAATGAAGCTTTTCATATGGTGGCTGGTTCTTGACGGAGGTACAAGCCTAGAATATGGATTGGCTGCTGCTCTGGTTCTACCACCTGCTGGAGCTTGTTGTGGCAATAGCGAACTCAATGAGGGAATATCCTGACGATGGATAATACTGTGATAGATAGCCAGGGCTCCCGTTGAACATCTGAGCCTGATGGTATCAAACTGATTTCCACAAATCCTGCCTGCCTTTCTGTTGACGATTTCCAATGCCTCAGTAGCATATTCAGGAGCAGCAGTGCAAACAGGAAGAGAATATTCCATGATAGGACGAATAGCAGCCTTGTACAAATGTGACAAAGCCTTCCTTGATAGCAAGTCCGTATGTCGCCACAGCATGCCAAGCAGTCCACTTGCTGAAGCTGCTTTCTGCATCAAATGTGTGGCCCAGGACAAGTTGCTTGTAAAGGTTAGCCCAAGCAATTTAATAGAGTCACTGTTCCGTATAGGAACATCCCCCCATGTTATTTGCATTGCCTGATGACGGTCAACTCTTCTTGAAATGAGCATCCCCTGCGTTTTAGGTAAGTTTCCATCCTCCAGTTCCTAGCCCAAACGGAGCACTCGAGCAAATCAGCTTCCATAAATGTGGCAACTACGCTTCGCTCTGTAGGTGATGAAACAGGGGCAAATATAGTCAAGTCATCGGCAAACACGATGCTGCGACATCCCAGCCTAGCTGGTAAGTCATTGATATACACCAGAAACAGCGTGGGCCCAAGAATAGATCCCTGGGGAACTCCAGATGTCACTGGCCTTGAATTTGAGTAGGCTTCATGTACTCTTACTACCTGCTGCCGTTGGAATAAGTAATCTTCGAGCCAGGCGAGAAGTTTACCCGATATCCCGTATTTGGTGAGTTTATACAGTAGCCCACGATGCCACACAGAATCGAAAGCCCCCGCCAGATCAAGGGCCAAGATTTGCACTTCACCATTGCGGTCAAGTTGGTTTGAACACTCCTGGCTCAACAGTAGATTGCAATGCATGGTAGAGCGTTTTTTGCGGAACCCTACTGTCACTAGCGTAGATACGGGGCGGGCGGGGCGGGCGGCCGCCCTCCCCGAAATAATGGCTTTGCCCCCCTGAAAATTTGGGCAAATGAAAAATTTTACGCCCGCGCGGAGCGCGGGCGTTTAATGTGATTAGAAACATGCACAAATTGTACATTAATGCTTCAAAATAGCTCAACATTGATGCATTTTCTACACCATTAAAAAATTTTTGCGCCTTCGGCGCGAATTTTGGCTATTTACATTATCAAAATTATTATTTTTCATTAAGCATGCTAACGAATGTTTGTATATATAACTACTTGCTTTGCAGTTTTGCTGTTAAATATCTGCGTTATTCCCAACATCTCAGCTTCGGCATAATTGGTTGATATAATCAGGATACGCAGTTCTTAATGGGAGCATCCTAATAGTTTGAGTTTTCGGACAAGACAGTAAACGTAGAAAATAGCAAATATATAAAGGTGCGAAATGTTGTTAGACAATTGATAAATCATTGTAAAGAATTAAATGTTTCAATAGCGTTTAATGGCGAACTTTAAAAATTTTCTCAACTTCTGGGGGGTCCGCCCCCCAGACCCCCGTTTGGGACTTGTGTACCTATTATAATTAGACCTCTGCTAGTTTGCTTTACTTTACCTTAGTTTACCTGCTGTAACTTTCCCTGTTATTAACTGCATTATTCCAAACATGATCTGCCTTCAACGACGGATAATGGATATGCTTAGAATACCCTGTTCCAAATGGGAGCATCTTAGTCTTAGTTTTCGTACGGGATTGTGGAAGTCAAAAATTTAAATAGGTAGCAAATTAAACTACAAAATTTAGTTTGGGAACTGATAATATACAATGCAAAGAATTCAATGTTTCAGCAGCGTTTTAACGGCAAAATTTAAAAATTTTCTCAACTTCTGGGGCTCCGCCCCCAGACCCCCGCTTTGGGTTTTTGCGTGCCGCTTTCGGTTACAACAGCATTAAGCTATGTATATATATATATATATGTACTGAACTAGAAAACATATTAACAGGGAAAGTTACAGCATATGTAGCGTGCATACAATTATTGCGCAAAAAATGAAATTTACCCCCCCCAGCCTTCGGTCAACACCGCCCCCCCTGAAAATTTTTCGTACCTACGCTACTGCCTACTGTTCATCAGCAAGTAGGGAAGTGCTCTCTAGATGTTTCACAAGATGGAAGTTTATGTAAGCTTCCATTACTTTAGACACAATAGAGAGGAGTGAGACAGGCCTGTAATTTGCAGGGATTGAACGATCGCCCTTCTTATGAACTGGGGTTACAGTGCTCAGCTTCCAGTCACTGGGTACTACGCCTGTGGTCATAGATCTGCCAAACAGGATAGAAAGAGGGTAGGCGAGTACATCTGCACATTCTCTAAGGACAATTGCAGGAATTCCATCAGGCCCAGTACTTTTTGAGATGTCCAACTGACGCAATAGTTTTCGCACAATTCGAGGCCTGAATCTGATGCGACGAATCTTAGACTGTGTAAAGGACTGCAGAAAGGGAGGATTTCCGACACCATTATCCACTTTACATTTAGAGACGAATGTCTGGTTCAAAACATTTGCTTTGAACGTGTCGTCTATTACAGCGGAATCATCCACAAATAATGGAGGTATTGGAGGCTTGGTGGCGCGTTGCGTTAACTGATTGATAGACTTCCACCACTTGCGGCCAGACTGACCATCCACCTCTAGAGCGACAGCTGAGGCGTACTCCCTTTTGCATCTGCGTAAACTATGATTGTACATATTCCTCGCACGTATATATGTATGTCGCTCTGTCATCGCTGTTAAGGGAGGCTTTCCATTTATTATACGTACGGATCTTAGACCGCAGAAGAAAACGCTGGTGTCGGTTGAAATATGGATGATTTCTCTTCGGGTTGATTACCTTGGAAGGTATAAACAAGTCCATATATACCATCCAAAATCAAAGATTTTATTTCAGCCCATATCGTATTGGGGTCTCTTCTATCCCCCAGAGAAAGCTGCGATAGATAGTATCGTAGGCCATCCCAATCAGCACGCCCATAGCATCGGATGGAACGAGGTTCAGGAGGAACAAGCTGTTCACCAAACTCGATGGAGGCAGTAACAAGTCCGTGGTCTGACGTACCAATCGGCGTAGTACACGATTCAAACTTCAACAAAGAAGCCCCATCATCATCGGCATCACTAAATATCAGATCCAGGGTCGCTGGTGTATCACCCAATCTAATAGGTTCCGTTACAAGTTGGGTGAAACCGTTTGAGGCAGCAAAAGCTTCAGCTTCAAGACCAATCTGGCCTGTTGTAGTATTTACGTTAGTAAGCCTCGCTGAGAAATTCGAAGTCGCGTACACGTGGGATGACAAGGCACTGCGGCATGACAAATACATCAATTTAAAGCCTTTGTCTGTAGGTGTTAATTACCGCATAAATTACAGTGGCAAGCCAAGCAACGAGCGAGACACGGCGTTTGGACGATTTGGTAAAGCTTATTCCGACTGTCATTTGCTTCAAACTTTAACTCGCTCTAACTTTCTCATACTGCTTTGTAGAGACTTGGTACAATGTACAAAACATCGAGAGCTTCAATTTGATATAGAATATGGCTATAGTTGAAAAAGTTAAAAAGTTGACATTTTTTGCCCATAGGTGTCCCCCATGCTATCGTAGTATGTCACCAGAGGAAAACACAAGCTATTGGCATGAAACTTTACATACACGTAGGTTTTATGCCAGCCTATTGGCATGCCAAATTTTATTGAGATACCTTAAGATTTGACTGACTTATAAAGCAGCAAACATGAAATTTCTGCTACCAAAACTGCGAGCTACTGAAAAGGTCTGATAGGGATTGATTATATGCAAAATAAAGCTCTAACAATATACTGTGCTAATATCTAAACGCGAAGTTTCTACACCAAAGGGTTAGTTCAGGACAGGACAAAACGTTTACTGATCTGTAAATTCATAGAGCGATTTTGAGCAAAAATGGACTTCTCCGGACTTTGAAAATTCGTATAAAATTAGCGACCCTACAGAAAATAACCTCGTATAGATATTAGCACTTTACCTAGTCCAAATCAGGCTTACTGCGAGTGGTAGCCGATTTCCTCTTACACAGCGCTCAAACTTTTGGTAGCAGAAAAATTTTCCAAACTTTTTCATTTTCCTATGTTTAACACATGTCGGGGTCACATTTGGAGGGCTATTGTGAATGATAGAAAAAGTTTTGCTACAAACGCACTTGTCTTGTCTTGCGGACCCATGAGGACTACAAAATATGTGAAAATGAGAAAAATCGGAGATGGTCGAAAAATCGCGACCCCCCCTTTAAGTATATTAGTATTAACTATGAAGTATAAGTAAGTATGCAGTTACGGTAGTTACGCTCTGAGCGCACACAACACTATACTTTCTCTGTCTCTCTCTCTCTCTTTCTCTCTCCGTTTTCCAATTTCACACAATACAAATATACAAAGGGATACGGTAGTCTCACTCCGTGCGCGCACATAGTGAAGTCCCACTATGTGCTAGTTCAGTACGTCACTGGGCACAGTTTCACTCTATGCTACGACATCTAGATATATAGGGGGGGTCTCACAGGGGCAAACTGTAGCCTCGTACACCTATGGCGAAGGGGGAGGGTACCCAAATATGGCTAAAAACCTCTCAGGACTGGGGCCTAGAGAAAAGGTGTAACGGGGTAACAAAGTATTAAGAAACAAAATATTAAAGTGATTTTTTATTTGTTGAAATTTTAACAAATAAAAATCACCCACCCCAGGACCGCTCACAGGCCTGATTGGGAACTTCTATTTATGTATCGATAACGCACAGTCAGGACATGTCATATTGAATTCAGACACAAATGCTCTGCAGGTGGGGAAACTTAAAAAATTATAAATTAAAATGTTCCTCTCCGGTACAAGAATGTTCCTCTTGGGGGGAGGGGAAATGTCACTAGACCCCCTGGATAGGTCAATGCATCAAATTAAAGTAGAATTTATTTCCGTACCTTCATTTTTTACGTATTAGAGTGCGTACCTCGCAAGATTTCTCTGCAAATATTCCTACTTTTTTCTGAAAATTCCTACTTTTATTCCTACTTTTTCCTACTTTTTTTACAAAATATTCCTACATTTTTCCTACTTTTTTGGTTTTGGGTAGTATGAGGACTGTACCCCCATCACATTTCGGGGTCGACCACCAAAATCCCAAGATTTACCCCCCCCCCTAAGTTCCGGGGAAACTATGGTGGGGTCCCCCTAGCCAAATTTGGACAAAAAATGGAGAGAAATTTGGACCTTCTACTGTTCTGCTACGGTTTCCTTTGGGGGTATCCCCCCACAATTTGTGACCAATTTTACCTCCTCCCAGAATTTTTGACATACCCTCCCCCAACTTTCGGCTGCCCCCCCCCAGCAATTTTTGGACCCAAAAAGTTTGCTAAATTTGGCCGAAAAATGGTCATTTCTTCAAAAAAATTTTCTAAAATTTTGACCTAAAATCGGTTTAAAACGGTGCAAAAACGCCTAAAACGTTAAAAACAAGCCTTATTTTGAGGAGAAAAGGGCTAAATTACAGAAAATTTTGCATTTTTTGGCCATTTTTTGAAATTTCTGAGGTCCGAATCAGTGTTTTTTTTCGCCGACGGCTTATGTGTAACGTTACACACCTCTCCAAAACTTTTTGCTATTTTTCAGAAAAAAGTGTAACTACCTAAAAATTCCTAATTTACGCGCGTTTTGCTTAACACATGTTAACACTAGGGATCGGATCCGGCTCCGGCTCCGGCCGGAATTATGACTTCCGGCTCCGGTTAACCGGAGCCGGAGGCAGAGGTGCCGGAGCCGGAGTTTCTGTCCAGCACCTAACACTGCTGTTCATATTTAATTTATATTGAACTATATCGTTAACTTTTACTCCGTTTAAAATAAAAATGGCAATTTTTCAAAAAATTTCGCGCCATAGGCGCGGGTTTTTGTAATTTCGATTTTATTTCTGACTGCGAAAGTAAGTTAGACAGCCAATCTGCGTTTAATTATGCGTTTATTTATACTTTATCAAGTTATAATTTATTTATATATACGTATCCTATTATAAAAATATCGTGAATTCATGCTTTCTTTTCTATTTTGAATATCATTGTATATAACATTTGAATTCATTCATAGGTCCTTGCTAACTGCATTAAACATGGAATGTTTTAGTCATTTTTACTGTCCATTAGAAGAGTGAGGTCTCCTCTCCTATGTATTAAAAGTGATTATATACAGGGATTTTTTATATAGCAAATAAACAAAGCCATCTTAACAACGCATATATAAATATACAGCAGCACTTAATCCTTAAATATTAACAATATTTTGATAACCATTTTTTTAAATAAATATATCAGGCCAAAACGTGAACACCCAAAATTACAGACCCACCTTTACTCTGCGACCTCTGATTTTGGGTGTTCACGTTTTGGCCTGATATATTTATTTGATGTCCTTGCATCCTTGTGGATCCGTGAACAGGCAGCTGTTTTTACCTTTATCAATTTGATAACCATTTTTTTGTAATGGCCTAAAAATATTGGTCCTTGAAGACTTTCAGCCTAAAGATTGACAATGAAAAAAATCCGGCTCCGGCTCCGGCTCCGGCCGGAGTCAACCTGCCTCCGGCTCCGGCTCCGGCCGGAGCGAAAATCCTTGCTCCGGCCGATCCCTAGTTAACACTATACAATTTTATAGTTAACAAAATTATTCCGTTAAAAAATTATAAGTAAAATTTTAGCATCTTATTTACAGCAATATTTGGAGTTTCACCAAATCAGATCGACAAAATTAAAAAATTGAGCAGTTACATCGATGATTTGCATTTATTGGTTTTGACTTGATAGAACGAAGGAAAACACCAGTGCACCGAAGGAGCATAATTTTTCGAAAGGCCTCCTGTAGCACAAAACTTGGCAAGGAACCAGTTAAATTTTGCTTCATAAACTGAAAAATTTTGGTGTGTACGCGTTTTTATACAAGAACGAACAAATATAGCAAATCTAATATGCATAGCAGGTTATTTTTTACCGGGGGGGGGCGGGCCCCCCCCCCTAAATTGACCTTCCCCCCCCCCCGAAATCGCCCCCTCCCTCCCTGGATTTTTGCTTCCCCCCCCGGGATTATTTGGGTGCCCAAATTTTTGCCAAAAATAGACAAATTTTCAAATAATTTTCGGCTTCGCCGAAGATGTTTTCGTAATAATAGCTATTTTTAGCTTAAATCCTGGCATTTTTGAGAACTTTTAGCGTTTCACCATGCAAAATACGCCAAAAAATACCGTTTTTTGGCTCATTTATGCAAAAAATCTGCCCCCCCCCCGGGCCCGGGGGGGGCCCGGGAAGCCCCCCCCCCGGAAAAAAATCCCTAAAAAATACCCTGCATATAACTAATATATACTTAAACTGGGCTTATTCTAGGGATTTTTTCTTGGGGGGGGGCTTCTTGGGGGGGCCCCCCCCCCAAAGGTCCGAGGGGCAAGGAATTTTTGGGGGGGGGCGAAAATTTTTCGAAAAATATGCTAAAAATAGCGCTATTTTTCTGGCATATACTATAAAAGTTGATTTTCATAGCAAAAATAAGCAGATTTAGTGTTGAAAAGGGCAAAAATTGAGTAAAAATCTCCGGCGAAGCCGGAAAATTTTTGAAAATTTGGCCTTCTGAGCGATTTTTTCAGGGCAAAAGTTGGTACCAAAAGGGGCACCCACTTTTTTTGGGGGGGGGGCGATTTTTGGGGGGGGGAACGATTTTTGGGGGGGGGAAGGGTGTTTATGGGGGGGCCCCCCCCCCCCCCCCCCCCCCCCCACTAGAATAAGCCGAGATTAAATAATACCGAAAATAAAATGCAAGACATGGTGCAAAATGGGGGTCTGGGGGGCGACGCCCCCCAGAAACGGTAAATATGTAGAAACAAATGAATGAGCATTGGAAAAAGTTCGGACCATGTGGTAAAATTTGTCCAAAATTTTGGTGTAACGTTACACAGTCGCCAAAATGTTTTTGCTATTTCCCAGAAAAAAGTGTGTAATTACACGCGTTTTTGAGCAAAAAACACTGGCCCGAATTCTGGGTGGGGGGGTTGGGGGCAGAAATATTATCTTCATTTTATTGTTGATTCTGGGCTAGGAGTGGTTTTAATTGTAGTTGCTCAGTAAAAGCAGTTCTGCATATATTGTTTGCAGCGGAAAGTAGCAGGCTTGTCCATTTTCAACATAAACGGGACGGGGATATTGGCATAGGTGTAACGTGGTCTAGTTTGGCGGGGCGGTCATAGCTGTATCAGGCTACGGTTTACTCCCTGTGAGACCCCCACTGAGAGGCCAGCCCCCCTCCCCCCTCCCGACTTCAACTACTCTCCCCCCAAGCTCAAACCGCCCTCCCCCTAAAATTGGGTCCAAACCAAGTAAACAATGCTAAATTTTTGAAAAAAGTTTTTGCAATTTCTCAAAATTTTTCAAAATTCGACCAAAGGCCTATAAATCAGCTATAAACAGCTAAAGATTGTTATTTATAGCAATTAAAAGGTAATATACGCAATTATAAACCACATTCTGGGCTAATTTAAGACTATTTTAGCACAATTTTGTCGATTTTCAAGCCCCATTTTCGAACACGAAAACTATTGTCAGAAGCGTATGAGCACGTTTAATGTACTGTACATCGAAAAAGGAGCATTTTTAGCTAAAAAAAACTTGGGTACAGTTTAGGGGGGGCCTCCCCAAATTTCGGATTTTGGTATTGGTGGGGTCCATAGTTTCCTTTGTGGCTGTGGGTTATCCCCCCAGAATTTTCGACCAACTTTACCCCCCCCCCCAGATTTTTTGACTTACCCTCCCCCAACTTTCGGCTACCCCCCCCCAACGATTTTTGGATCCAAAAAGTTAGCTAAATTTGGCCGGAAAATGGTCATTTTTTGAAAAAATTCTTCTAAAATTTTGACCTAAAGTCGCTTTAAAACGGTGCAATAACGCCTAAAACGTCAAAAACAAGCCTTATTTTGAGAAAAAAGGACTAAATTACAGAAAATTTTGCATTTTTTGGCCATTTTTCGAAATTTCTGAGGTCCAAATTCAAGAGGGAGGGGTTGGGGGCATAGGTGTATTAGGGGGGGACCCCCAACAAAATGGCAAATTTTGGCGACCCCCTCACAGATTTTCAGATTTTTGCTACCCCCCCCCCCCCCAGATTTTTGGCAAAAAATGGCTTAAAATTAAAAATTTAGGGGGTCCCCCCACCCTCCGTCGGAACCCCTCCCCCCAGATTTTCTGCCCACCCCCACCTTTGGGGGGGGGGTACCCCCAGACCTCATACTCTTCCTACTTTTAATACTTTCCTACTTTTTCTTCATTCCTATTTTTTGCTGAAAATTCCTGCTTTTTCCTACTTTTTTACGAACAGATCAGAAAAATTTTCAAAGGGTCCTTAACGTTACTTTAAATAATTGGATTTCAAAAAAATTTCCTGCCTTCGGCGCTATTATTTTTTCTTACGCCTACTTTTGTAAGGGTGAACTAGGCAATCACATTTTTGTTTCCATGATTCCACCTGTTTATGAAAACGGTCAATGCCTAATGTCTGACCGGAAATCTAGAAAAAGAAACAAGTATATAATAAAAATGCTCCTACGGAGCATAAAAAAGTAACAAGAATCAAAAATGCTCCTTCGTCGCA
>JASAND010030273.1:0-23226 GCA_030248195.1 Trissonchulus latispiculum | reverse complement strand
CAAAATGCCCACATCGTTCCAACACTTAGCGTAAAAAATGCATTTCCAATAAGCGTTATTCACCGAGAAAAAAACAAACGCAAGGTAACTATCGCCTTAGTGCAAAAAATTCGAAGTTTCGAATTCGAACCAAAAGTATGGTGGTACTTGTAGTACTACTCGAGTTGTTTACGATGGTAACCTTTTTACCACCGCCGGACCTCTAATTAGCTGGCACCAGGCCAACACGGTCTCCAGAGGGCCGCGCAGACGCCTTTATACCCATATTATGTAGGGGCGCTATCGCGCCCCTACATAATATATATTTAGTTTCCCTGAAATAAAAGTTCCTGTCTTTGGTCTTGCAGATGTGACAATTGAAAAAATCAACCTGTAGCTCAACAAAGAAAGTGCTCTAAATTAATTCCTGAGGGAGTCTAAAATTGAAAAATTCTGCAAAATCGTGGGGGCTCCGCCCCAGGCCCCGGCTTAGGTGTAATTCCTTCGCGACATTTGGATTCTCCACAGCCCTTCCACGCGTGCAATGCTAGCTCATATTATTTGCTGATCTGAAATAAAACTGCAAAAACGAAATTATTAGGAGGGTATTTTTATAGAGAGGGTCCTCCCACCAGAAACCGAATGCTCGCACCCGGATTTCTTTACTGCGAAAATTTTGAATAGAAATTTGGAATTTGCAAAAAATTTTCGGCTTCCACGAGAAATAACCAAAGATGTCTTATTGTAGACTAAACTTTTGAGACTGTTCAGCGTTTCGACATGCCAAAAATGACAAAAATACTCTATAATTGTCTCATTTTTTTGCAAAAAGTCTCTCCCCCCCCTGTTAAGTACCTGAATGAAGAATACCCTAATTAGCGGTTAGTATATAGGTGTCAGCAAAGGAGCAAACCTCAAACAGGGGATTCCCAGTGGCCCGACTGAGCGCTCGAAACTCCAGCTGGAGAGTGGACACTTCGGACAGGGAAGAGTCCGAGGACCAGGCCGGGGAGCGGGCCTTCCGGGTGCTCAGATTCACATCCGAATAGGGAATGTTGCTCGGACTAGAGAAGCCGCCGATCAGCCGGAGGCCTAGATCTTCCTGGAATTGGAAAACCAACAAAAAATGAAACAAAAAGACAACAAAAAGACAATAGCAAAAATACAACGACTTTTGAGAAACAGTGACTAGGATATTGACAATCGTTAACTGGACTTATAGTATATATCCGGAAAAGCACACTGAATAGTTTAATCAAAGTAAAACGATGAATGAAAATTATCCTTGAAAAACTATAGACTATGTGAATTTTGAAAAGCATTTTCCAGGATTCCAGAATTTTTGAAAAGTGGTGGTCCAACCCGAGAGGGGGGGTCCCTGACTCAATTTCTGTCAAACCATGGCCAAATCTGCACCAAAAACAGCTAAAAAACCTCTGACACCTGTACTATTGCCTCGCATAAATGCACAAGAAAAGAATGCTAAAAATTACCCGATTTCTGATAAAATAATGTTCAACAAAAAAGCCACAACTTAATTAAGACATACGGCTTTGTTGAGAAACAGATCATCACCGCTGAGATAGTAGGCACTGAGGAGACCGCCCAGGCATCGAATCGTTGTCTCGAATAGGTTCACATACTGACGAACATCAAAGGATAGACTCGTGGCCACCCAGTCACGAGCCTCATTAAAATCTGAAAAAAGACAACAGACTTAATTTAATTTAATTAGGTTTTAGTTTAATTAAATTTAATTAAATTTAATCACTTAATTAATTAATTAATTAACTTCATTATGTGTTGCTGTCTGCCGCCCACAACAATCAATGATATCGACGGACAAAACACATGAGAACTAGAAGCCCCATGCCTTAAACACATTGATGGCAAACAAAATGGTACGCACGGCACGGTGCGCAACTTATTTCGCATTTACAATGTGCAACAAAAGCACTATAACTGTCAGTCAACCGTATATTACGCAACAGTACAATTACAGTATATATCTATTACATTACCATCCTGTAGTCCCATGATATACATGGTATCCAGACTGTCCAATATGGTCAGTCCGAGGCCAAACCAGTCATGATAGGTCTTGGCCACCGTTTTCAGATGGTCGTGGCCCCAGGCGTAGCGCTTGTAGCCGGACCAGGCGTGCTGAAACGCAGCCACAACGGCACGCTGACGCTCATTCTGTGGACCTGAAAAATCCCAGCATAGAAAATGCATAAGCACACCTCACTTCTCCTTATCGTCCACAACATACTTACATTGATGTCATCAGTGTTCTTTCCCTGGATTCTCAGCCGTAGAGCCAGGAGTGACACCTCAAGGGAGGACTGCATCCGTCGAAGGAGAACCGGCCCTTCTACACAGACTCCTACTACCTTGCCGCCGCATAGGTAGCAATTTATCGACCAGTTAAGAATGAATAGTTGAGAATCGGGTAAAATCGTTGGGGAGGGGTTCCGTGGCTCAACTCACTGACGACAGTCAGATCAGAACTGCTAACTAGCGCACTAGACCACTGTAATCTGCTCTCCCGGCTTACTGTACCTTGACAAAACTTGAGCGACATTTCTCAACGTAGTAGTGGAACACTCAGGAACACGCTGTAACTACATAGCAAGTTTTAAGTAGTAAGCAAGCAAGCACTTATATACTGATACTGAGTATTGAAAAAAGCATAACCTGCTGTAATAAATAGTACCTTTGAAATCCACAATCCTTGGCTTTTGTAAGACGCCAGCCTCGTTGCCAGACTCTATCACATTCTCAGCATCAGTCTACAATAAAATACCAGGCGACTGTCTCTTGTATTAGGAAACAACTCACAGCACGTTACACAGCTGCTTACTTATTGATATGATAGTCTATGACACTCAAGCAAGATGGTAATACCTATTACACTGACTGTAAACGGTAGGAAGGAACATTGACATTATATATACACCGGGGTTTATTTTAGGCAAAAATAAGTGGGGGAGTGGGGGGATAAAATGGGCCAAAAATGCTGCATAAAGAACCTGTTTTCCACATACACTGCTATAAGTATGCTTAAAAGTGCTCAAAAATCAAGTTTTAGCACCAAAAAAAGGCGATTTTTGATGAAACATTTCCGGCGAAGCCGGAAGAATTTTGAAGATTTTGACCAAAAATCCTAAAAATTTGGCAATTTCTGGGCACCTTAGGGTGAGTAGGGGGGAAGCCCAAAAAAGTGGGGGCGGCGAGTGGGGGGGAGGTGCTCGAGTGTGGGGGGGACCCAAAAGGTGGGGTCCTCCCAGTAAAATAAACAACCCAACACACAGTCAAAATACTGAACTAACGCTGAACAGCAGATACATACATACAGCAGAGCTCTAAAAAATTTTAGTTTTCTCGAAGTTCACCTTTTCTGCAAAATTCGCAAAAAGTTAGCAAGCAATTTTCGACGAATTTGAATAAAAGTTGAAGTTACGCGAAATTCACGGGGAGCTAGCTGAGTGAGCTGAACTTCAGCCTGAGCTTTTCTACTGGGGATAGACTCTTTGGGTTCCCTCCACTCGATCCCTTCCCCTCGGGCTTCCCTTCCCCCACGCACAATAGATGCCCAGAAAATGCCAAATTACAAGGAATTTTGACAAAATTTTCAGATTTTTCACAAAATTTTTAAAAATTTGCCCCAACCCCAACCCCTACATTTTTCGCCCAGAAAGAGAGCAGTCAACAATATCAAGTTTTTCGTAAGAATTTTCGCGAAGTTCGCCAAACTTGACGAAAGTCGTTACCTTTCAACGAAGTACGCGGAAGCGGTGAACATCGCGAAAAATAAGGTTTTTTAGAGCTGTACTGTGAACAGACAGGATCGTATCGAGGGGGCCCAGACTTTTAAGCATGCAAATTGACTAACCCACCCAATTTTTAAAGAGTTCTATTCACTTTTGAGTCAAAATTTCACATTCACACTACCGTATTTTAAGCTTAGCTTAGTTACGAATATTGTTTTTCTTTTCGGACATCCGCCAATTCTACCGTTCAAATCAAAAAATTAAAAACTGACTGCTACAGTTAGAAGCTACATAGCTACGTTATGTTAAGACTTAAATCCAAGAGCTAACCTATAGAACCTATAAACAAACACTCCCATACTAAACTACTCCTAGAGTAATGCAGCTGCTCTAACATACACAGACATTTATCTAAACGGCAGTATATGTAGTAAGTCAAAGAAAGCACGCAAGCAAGTACTATACGGAGTGCAGCACGTCTTACGTACATTGCTGGTGACAGTAGTTGGGAGGACCAGCTCACTGTTAGAATCGACCGATATAGTTACACGCAGCTGTAAAGTCATGTAACGACGAGATGTAAGTGACAAATTTAGTGACAAATTTACAAACTTTCTTATTCTTCTATCTTAAAAAATTTCTTCCATTTTCTTCGTTCCTCCAACCGCCTGCCTACATAATCTATGTGACTTGTTGTCAGCCTTAGTCCAACACAGAAAGGACCTAAAGGGCGCTGTATCGGACGCTCCTGTTCTGGGTTTATTTTAAGCAAAAATAAGTGGGGGGGGGGAGTGGGGGGGGGGACGCCCCACCTCCCCACTAGTGGGGGGGAGGTCGAAAAGTGGGGGGGGGATAAAATGGGCCAAAAATGCTAAAAATGCTGTATAAATAGCCTGTTTTCCACATACACTACTATGACTATGCTTAAAAGTGCTCAAAAATAAAGTTTTAGCACCAAAAAAGGCGATTTTTGATCAAAAATTTCCGGCGCAGCCGGAAAATTTTTGGAAATTTTGACCAAAAATCCTAAAAATTTGGCAATTTCTGGGCACCTTAGGGTGAGTGGGGGGGAAGCCCAAAAAAGTGGGGGTGGGGCCGAGTGGGGGGGAGGTGCTCGAGTGGGGGGGAACCAAAAAAGTGGGGGGCGCCCCCCGCCCCCCCCCAGTAAAACAAACCCAGCTGTTTTGGACTACGCTTTTGCCAAAGTGACTGCAGGCAGGCGTTTTTCATTATTTCTTTATGATTAATGCTTGTATCTTTCGCGGATCTGCCCGATAGCCCGCGTCTACCTCATGTTCTCAGACTAATTCAACAGACTAATCTTAAGAAATATACAAGAAGCCGCTACTAAGCATATAATTAATGCATAATCGTGTAATGCTGATATTCAAAATCTCAAACTCTCAAAAGCCCCAATTCATCCATTCTGCAGAAATCTCCTCTAGAAATAGCCAGCGGAAAATATATATATATACCTTCTTAAAGACGCTCTGAAGCCTGGCCGACCAGGTGCTTCGGGGGGTGGGACCCGGGGAGGGAGCATGAAGGGGTCTGGCGGCGGCCGCCGCCTGCTGACCACGTCGACCAATAATCGACTGATCGTGATCAGCCGAATCGTGCTCATCGATCATCGACGAGCGACCAAAGACAACCAGGGCCGTCGTTCCCAACAGCAGGAGCAGACCGTAGGCCAGACTGCGCTGGAATCGTGACATGGATCGCAGTCGCTGAAAATATATAACAACAAAATGTTAGGCAACAGGTGGCGTAGGAAACCGGTACAGAAAGAAACCATTATAACGTGCATATATACTGAACTGGCATTTTTTTAGGGTTTTGAAAGTGGGGGGGGGGGGGCTTCGCCCCCCCCCCGAGGGCGGGGGAAGGGGGGGGGGGGGGGCTTCCGAAAAGTGGGGGGGCGACCCAAAGGTAAAATATACCTTTAGCGTTTATATTTTTAGCGAAAAATTAGCATTTTTAAGGTAAAAACGCAAAAAATCGCTGTTTTTAAGCTTAAAATGAGCTTATAAGTCCATAAATTAGCTAAAAATTGAGAAAATTTTTGAAAATTTGACCTCAAAAACCTAATTTTTTGACACTTTTGGGCGACCCCCAAAAAAGTGGGTGGGGGCTTGCCGAAAAGTGGGGGGGGGGGCGAAAGTGGGGGGGCTCCGAAAAGTGGAGGGGGGAACCGAAAAGTGGGGGGGCCCCCAAGCCCCCCCACTAAAAAAATGCCAGCTGAAAATGAAAACTACAAAAGAAAATTATTTGTGGTGTGTTCTGTTTGTTGGAAGTTGTTTGTCTGTCTACTTTTTCATAAAAATCAGAAGGGCATAAAAATGGTGGTAGGTAAACGAAAAACTGAACTGAATACAAAGCAGCAAGTTTAGGCGACAAAACAAAATATAAAATATTTCGAAAAAAGGAAAGAGGGAAGAAAAAATAGCAACAGGTACAAACACGCAAAAAACTATATATACACCATATTATGACTACAAGTAACTTCTACTCAGCCCTCTTCTCACCTATAGACCAAAAAATTTCACTTATGTAAACGTCATTCGTCAGGCAAATTTCCAGCTTCCTAACAATAATGTCGAATTCCCGGAAAAAAATCCGCCGTTTAGCCAGAAAGCAGAAAACAGCTGGGCGTTTATTCGATACGTATATATACATGGTGCGTAGGCAAAGTTTTACAGCAATATATAAATGCCAAGTTATAGCACTATTGAGCCATACATTATATAATCGGTAAGGCTAAGGTTGGCTTCAGAAAAAACACATTTTGCGTGTCAAAACTTGGCTATAATACATAATGCATCAACTATGCAATGCTTTCACGCTTATATAACTGGGACTTGGGTGTCGAGATTTTACATTACACAATAAAAATGGGTTTAAAGGAAAATTGTTTTGTTATAAAATAAATGATTAAGGACTGTCCATTCCAGAAAACTATGCGTTCTAGGCTATGCAAGTTAAGACTGAGTTTCGTCCAATGCGCAGTTTTACGACTACATTGGAAACACTACGGTTAAAGAAAATGCAAAAAAGCTATATACACAGTACTATACGTATACAACACGTACGCATAAAATCGAGCAAAAGCAGAGATAGTACACAAAATACGTACGTACCCCGGTATTTTTTCCCGGGAGTGGAGGGCGATGACACCCCGAAATTGACCTCCGCCCCGGAAATCGCCCTCTCGTGATTTTTGCTCACCCCCCGGATTTTTTGGGGCATAAATGTTTGTCAAAAATAGGCAAAATTTCAAACATTTTCCGGATGCGCCGGAGATTTTTTGTAAAAATGGCTATTTTTAGCTTAAATCCTTACATTTTTGAGAACTTTTTGACTTTCTACGTGTAAAACACGCCAAAAATACCTATTTTTAGCTCATTTTAGAAAAAATCTCCTCCACCCGAAAATTTCTTCCCCTCCCCCGGGCCGGTGTGCCCCCGGGAAGCCCCTTCCCCACCCCCCCCCAAAACCCTAAAAAATATATACCCTGCGTACAGATCCACTAAAACTAACATTAAAACTACAAAGTAGTGCCAAGAAAGCCGAGACACCTACCCGAACCAGGCCCTTCCGAGGAGCCGGGGTTCCACCAGGGCCAGGGGGTTGTTGGGAGGAGCCTCTGGGAAGCATGGGACCACTCTCTGGGGGTAAGTCTTCCATGGACATTGACACATAGACATATCCAGACGGGTCGGCGCCGCCGGCAGGGTCAGAGGTCACGTGACCGGAGAAGGGAGAATCACCGGTCCTTCCTTGGGTAATAGCACCAGCAGAACTTAACGAGGACAATTCACCACTGATCATATAAGGATAAGGAGAAGATAATTATGATATGTATGCTAACAGAAGTGTTGAAATACTGATATACAAATGGTGACCAGCATTTCTCAAACAGCACAATAAATGTCCACTAAGAATCAGATATATATATATAACCCATCTTAACCTTGATATAAAAAAACATGAACATGATCAACAATACTGAAATTAAAGCTAACTGTGACGATCAATTCTCTTACCACTAGACAAACTACAGCAGACAGTTGGAAGTATTCTACAACTGAGAAGATATTAGTACTATGGCGCAACTAGTTACCGTGAAGCAAAGATCTATATACTTGCTTTCAGAAAGTTCTGCTTGTTGGTAATCGCAAAAAACTGGGTGTCGGCCAAGGTCCTTTTCGAACGCGAGTTTAAAAGAGTAGAGCTAAAATTTTTAACTCGTTTAACCATCCAAGCGAGTTCATTTTGCGTCTATCAAAAGATGCTGAGTACACAAACCTAGCAAGATTCTGCAGAATCCTATCCCGGCTGAATTATACCAAAAATACGAGCACGCGTTTTAGTAATGTGTAAAGTTGTGGCAAAACTAAACAAGTCCACTTAATTGTCATACAATATAGCTTTCCAGCGAAAGCATGAAATTAAGGTAACAGGTAAAGCTCGTGCTGTAGCACAGCACGAAAAGTTCGTGGAATTCCGCTAGTTTGGACATTCCACGGAATCTTGATAAGTTTGCGTCAGTGATGGAACCGGGTCACTCAGGCTTGACCCGGTGACCCGGTTGAGCCCTGACCCGGTGACCCGGTTTTCCAGAAAATTCCAAAAGTTGCAAAAAATTTTCGATTTTTCCTAAGACCGCTAAATTTTTGGTTTCCATGTTCCATAACCACTTTGAAAAGAATAACTATGACATATGTACATATGTTTGCTCTAGGTTTTCTGGAAATGTTTTTAATGGTATACCTGTAGCATTTTCTAAATTTATGTAGAAATTAGTTGCAAAACCAATAATTTATCCGTCTTCGAAATTTTGCAGGGTCGAATATGAGTATTTGTCTATAAAACACGGAGTATGTACTTTAAAAATTTGGTTTTCATTACGTAGTGAGTTACATTAAATTAAATTGTTCATTTACCTTCAACGTTTACCTTGGTTGCGAAAATAAACTGCAAACCATATTGTACTAATTTGCCAGAGACTGACAGATTCAAATAACCTCATGCTGCGAAAGTGCTCAAGACTAAAATGTAGAAAAACAAATTAATATTGTACATCGAACGAAAATTTAACCTAAAATTTTAGTTTGGCAAGCCAAAAATTTCAAAAATTCGAAGTAAATTCAGAAAACCGGGTCAAGACCGGGTCGAAGCTCTTGACCCGGTGACCCGGTCCAGAAATTTACCCGAACTGACCCGGTTCCATCGCTGGTTTGCGTACTCAATATCTTTTGACAGACGCATAACTGCTCTTTTAACCTAGTGTGCTAAAAGAATTTAGTAATTCTCAACCATTTTAACTCGTTTGACTCGTTGCACGAACGGCCCTAATAAAACTTGACCATTGCGAAAGGCAGGAAAGGGATAGCTGTGAATTCCTTTTTCACAACTTAAGCAGGTATACTTAACTTAAGGTGGTGATTCCCTTTGGTCACATAAAGTTTGCACCATTATAACTCATTCATTACTTGGAGTTAAGAAGCCATTTTTATATCAAAATGTAGCTTGACATTTTCTCTTTTTAATGAGTACAATGAATCTAAGTTTGGCTTTCCAAAATGTTTTTCCTGTATTTTAGAAGAAGTATAATTTTTCAGATTTTTTGCAGGCTGAAGTAGATTTTTTCGCAAGACATCGGTTAGAGCATTCGATACCTCTATCAAATAGCTGGGGACCCTTTTTTAGTTATTGTGATATCGCTCTTCGTTATGGAGAAATAAACTAAAATGTCTGCGCAACCTGGATTTTGCCTACTTTTCACTACTTTGGCAAGCCACTACTTCAGTTAGAAAGCAGCTATCGGGGCAACTAAAAAAAGGGTCCCGGGGTATTTTTGTGTAGAACACATCTGCTAAGTGGCAACTCTCTAGCTTGCATACTAAATTCTGCACAATCGCTGGAAAAAATTTGGTCGTGTTTTTGCAAAAACTACATTTTTTGTGATAGCAGCCTAAGGGATAGCAATTGTACGATGGTCATGCCTCCGATAATTGGCCTCTGTGAGACCTTTAAATTGACACCCTTAGTTAAATTTTACGGCTTTCGTAGCTCAAGAAGTAGTGGATTATTTGATTTCTGCAGAAAGGACAAGTTTTTGACGCCAAAATAAGAAAATTGGCTATATCTCACGATAGGGAAAAGCTAGAAATTTCCTTCCAAAAGCAAAATTGTAGAGTTTAACGAGTTCTTTCGAATGGATATAGTCATAGCCATGCAGCTGCTGCCAAACTTTCAGAAATTGGCAAAAACCGCCCAGAACGCAAATGTTGAATTTTTGAAGCGCGATTGCGCAGAGGGTGTTAGAACGCTAAAACAACTTATTTTGGAAAGTTTCGTTGAATTTCATCCTGGTTTACGCCGTCAATCAACAATATGTGCCCAAAAGGAATCACCACCTCCTATATATACCAATATATTAGACCACAACCATGCTCTGTATCTGCGCCAAAAACGAGCCCAATCGAACAAAGTCGTGGCAAGTCTTTAGCAGATAAAAGACGCTTATGTACCTCTGGTTTATTAGTCGATGACGTCTGCTCTACGAAAGGTATATAATAGTGCATTTTCCTATCGTCAAATAAACATGGAAATTGTAGCTATGTATGTGATTAATTTCTATACAATTGCTATTAGCTTAGAAATAATAGTGTTGTTAATGACGGTATTACCGGAACGGTACAAATTAGGTCCTGCTGAACAAAACTAATCTACTCTTGAGGTATATACATCAGTTAGAATCATGTATCCATCTATTCATAAGTCTGGTTCTCTCATCAAGCCAAGCCAAAAGGAAAACCAGACTAGCACATAATTTGGTCATAGCAACAGTTGACTACTGATATACACATTTGGCCTCATTTGCATATTATGATGAGTACCGGAAGCACAAAGGTGGGAGCAGCAAAGTAGGGTTGGATACCTGAAGAAGGATAGGAATCTCATCTGAGAGAGACCCACAAAGGAGCTCCATGGCATCCGTCTGGTCATGGTTCGGTCATAATAATGACCGGGGAGACATGCCTCACACCATGCCGAGTCAACAATCCCGGAGTGTTTTTGAAATTTTGAAATGGTAAGAGAGAGAGGGTCCTATGTTGAGTATTTAAAATTCCAAATTATAACACAATAGCTTTAAAAAAATTTTGATCGGAAAAGTAGATCCCTGCCCAACACCCTGATGCGGTCCGCCACGAGGCGAACATTTGCAAATGTATCTCTACAATCTGGCTATTTCTAGGTCAAAATTTATGGGGTGGGCTCGAAGAAGCCCTCCTTCTCCCATTGATGGGGGAAATATGCTTTGCGAAATTATAGGCTTAATCGTGTAAAAAAATTTGCTAAAATCTGACTTTTTTAGGTGTTAAACTAAAATAGCGAAAATCTCGTTAAAAATCCGGCGAAGCCACAATTTTTAAAATCTAGGGTAAAATTGGGCAATTTTTCGGCTTATGCGGGGCAGGGGGGACGGCAGTGGACACTTATGGCTTTTTATTGGTTGGCTCCTAGTTTGGGGGTTTTTTCCGAACAGGAGACGGCCCCGCACCCCGCGGTTATTTACTCAAATTGAAGTAGAAAGGAAAAAATTAATAAATTTAGGTATTCAAAGATTTCACGAGTAGGTCTCAAGTTGGGAAAACATTCTCTGGTCGAAGCCGACCAAATAACTTGACTCGAGAAGTTTCAGCGCGACATACAAAGCGACTTGCTGATCTGAACAGTTTCAGTTAAGCTACTAGACTCGAGATCACGAGAACATTATTATGATACGTACTCAGAACTTCAAATCAAATAATGTTCGTTTCAATCATAAATCGCAAGAAAACCATAGCTATAGTCCTAACACAATATGAAAAGCTTTTATTTTGAAAGCACAAAACAACCACCAACAACACCAATTACAAAATCCAATTCCACAAATTCAGTTCACATAGTATTCCACAATTTCAACGAATGAAGTATAAATTAAAAAGAAAGACTCCAAACAAATAATTCAACTTACTCTGAAAGTAAAAAAACTTTTTAGATGGCAAGTAGACTTCCAAAACACTAACAGTCGTTCAGTACAATACTGGAATAAAAAATCTGTATTAATGAGTTTGTGTCACTATAACAAACAATGATTTGCTTATTAAGTGACACGGCGATTCTTTTTGGTCAGTACTGCATTTTGTCCATTGCATATTTTTAGTCTAACCGGAAACCGGCCCAAAATTGGGATGCTTCATGGCAGACCTTCAGCAATACTAAACGTTAAAGTGAACTTATGTGAACAACTTTAAACCAAAACATAAAAACACCGAAGAACAAAACACCTGAATAACAAGTTCTAAACAGATTTCAGACTACACGCTCTAACAAACAACTAAAACACCACGTATGTACATACATTTGTAATGAGAACAGGGTATAATAAAAAAACTTCAACAACAAAACATTCAGGAAACGTCCACATTCAGGAAACAATTTAATTTTTATTTATTCATTCAATTAATTATATACGTCAATCCTTTATCAGGGACGACCTCAAAAAGCTAAACAGAATCTTTATAAAATCTACGTCAACTACACACGATGATATTTTTAAAAGTACACTGCTAGGTTGCAGGGAACACAAAAATGAGACGTCGGAAACCAATTTTTCACATGAAAATCTAAAAAACCATTTAAAACCTAAAATTTAAAAATTAAACAACAGAAAAAAGCAAGAAGTATATAACAAATTCGCTTTGAAAGTATATAAGTAGTCCACGGCTGCCAACAGGCTATGTCATTGCTGATCCATAACACTAGGAAGGAAGGAGACAAGACAAGGGGGTATCACTGTTGTTGGTAGTAGCCATAACCTTGACCCCACTGGCCAGCCTGAAAAAAAACCGACACAAATTTAAGTAAAAAACACTAAATAAACGTTCGTTACCTAAAAAGAAAAATCACAAAATGTTTACAGAATAAATTAATATAAAACTGCAGCCGAAAACAGAAACGGTCAGATAGCAAATTTTTGACATAACGCTGAACTGTCAACTGACACAAATTGTTATCTCACTGCTTTAGTATGACAAACAAGCATAATCAGTCAGTACCTACATCAATACTAGGCTACGTTAATAGCTTACTTATTACATCATCCTGCGATCCCTGCTTTACCCCTCATTCTCAGTCGGAACTTCAGAAATTAAAGAAAAATCACGTATGCGAACAAATAAAATGGTGCGTAAGGTTTACACTGGAGGGGGTCTAGTCTGGAATCTAGGGTCTAGTCACCAACCCTTTTGGAATGACACGAGTTGACCTGAATTAAAAGTTAGGCTGTTTTAAAGCAATGCCAAGGTAAGGACTTTAAAAAGCCAGAAAGCATTTTTGAGCGGCAAGAGCAAACATTTCGCAAAAGCACGAAAATCTCGACCATGTTCAGCTTTTACGATCGACCCTGAATCGAATCCGCCCGCTCCTACAGACCTGGGTGCGTCTAAAATCAACCCTGTGCCTTCCCGGTTCTCTTCTTCAACAATTCCACAAACATGCACGTGGACATACACACGCACACACACACCTGTTGCTGTTGTTGCTGCCATTGTCCCCAGGCAGCAGCCGCAGCCGCTTGCTGGGTGGCCGCAGCGGCCGCCTGCCACCCGGCCTGACCACCGCCAGCAGAAGCAGTCGCTGGCCAGCCGCCGGGCTGAGGAGGAGTCGCAGCGGCGACGGGCGGATTCTGAGCGCCCCAGCCAGCGTAGCCAGAATTGTAGGCAGTGGGCTGAGGATAGGCCTGCTGCTGTTGGTGTGAGGAATTCTGCTGTTGACCGTAGCCAGCGTAGCTAAAACAATGAGTGCAACAGTAAAAATTATAAAGGACAGGAAAGGGGATGGGGAAACGCTAGGCTTGTAGCATCGCAACAGGAGATTGCTTTCAAGTCAATACATCCCTATATCTAGCTCAAACTGATGATGCCATGTCATCGCGAGTATTACCCTAGAATAGGGCATTGGAGTGACTCAGTTAGTTCGCTGTTGTGAAGAAAGTAGTGCCTGAGAAAACACCGGCCGGTGCCACTTATTGAAAAATATTTAAACTTTGCCACGGCTATTCAAAATACAAGCAAAAATAAAAGCTATTTGATAATTTTAAGGCTGAAGTTAGCCAATTTAAGACGATAACCCGCAGAAACTGACACCGACCTGCTGGTCTGGACAGGGCCGGTGCACAATACTTAATCCTACAAACCGCACCAAACTGTGTTCTGTCAATGCTTACCCCCAGGACTGTTGCTGTTGATCCCCGGCACCACCCCAGGAGCCGCCACCGCCACCCCACTGGTTATGCTGTTGACCTCCATAATGATTGTTACCCCCGCCATAGCCCCCGCCGCCGCCACGCCAGTTCTGATTCCCTCCACCACCACGATAGCCGCCCCCGCCACGATTACCACCCCACTGAAACAAGACAGAAAAACTGAAAAATACATCGAGAAGTGCTGAGTGTCGTATGTACTCTTCCTATTATAAACTCTTGCCATTATATGTACCAGAAAAACGACTACAATCACCCAAACAAAGGTTAGGACTGACCAGCTACATTGACGTGTGTACGATCGCCTTGCGGCAAGTTAATGTCAACAAATTAAAGAATACTGCAACCAAAAAAGAAGTACAATTTCTCATCAGTCTACGCATGAACGGCATTGGCATCTCATGTTGACGTTTACTCTTCGAACGGCACACCAAAAAGGTTAACCTCAAAACAGGACCAAGTTACAGAACAGACTAAAGTAAACCAACAGACTACTTACGCCTCCGCGTCCTCCACGATCGCCCCAATTTCCACGTCCTAAAATCAGAAACAGAAAAATTTAACCATCGCCTTTTACTAAACATCTACAATCCAATAAGGCAGCGGACATGTAATGGAAGACTGTAGTAGGTAAATTAATGACAAAAACAACTGTAAGTACACTACAATATACTATATAGCACCAAGGGATTTAGTTTTTCACAAGTAACATTATATAAACCGCGGAACTTCGCCGGAATTTTTTGGTCAACAATCGTCATTTTTGTAACCAAACTCAATTCTAGAGCACTTTTTAGCACACTTATAGCAGTATATAAAACCAGACAGTTTTGCTGCATTTTCGACAATTTTAGACCACTATGGGTTCCCCCACTACTTGCCCCTCCCCCACATTCCGTCTAGAAAAAGCCCAGTCAACTGGACCAAAACAAGCCGTTATGAGCTGAAGTCTTGGTTGCAAGTGCAACTCCAAGACGCAATAGTCCAAAATTTCATACACAACTTGACAACTCTTATTATATCAAGTAGGGTTGAAACGGATCCTAACCCCATTTCAGGTCCAGTACAACTTCGACCCGGACTATTATCAAAATTATGTAAATTCCTGATAATTTTGACCAAAAATTTTTGAATTCTGGAAATCAAAAAATTGCAATCGTTAGTTGTCTCATCTGTTTGACTGAATGAACAAAGCCATTCCTACATCTGTGTGCTAACTTAATTATAACAAAATCTGACATTTAAGAAAGCATTTAAAAGTTTTCCCATTTGGATCCCAAATTTTCAGGCCCCGGTAGTAGGGGGAGGGGGGCCCGCTGCCTCTCTACTATCAAGTACATAATTCATTGCCATAAGTTAATAAACATGTTATAGGAACAAGTTCGTTACGGTTACGTATCTATAAGAAATTTAATAGAGATACGTACCAGATATTATCTGGTTAGAATGGTTTCCTGACAGTGTTAAAAAATAACATTAAACAACCTATATTACTAGTGCATGCTACCTCTACCAGACCAGAGTTCACGATACAGGCGACTATCAGTGGAGCAGTATGGAACTAGGTGTTTAAAGTATGTTATTAAAAATATAAAAGATATAAACAAGCACAAAAGGAGATTTCGCCGCTGGTCGCCTCTATGATTTTCCTCCCATTTAGTGTAAAAATAAAAGAAATGGACAGATATATATACTCTCCTGCATACCTCTAAAATCGCCACGTCCCCGACCAAACCGCTGACCGCCGCCCCCGCGCCAGGAGGAGCCTCCTCCGCCTGCCTGATATCGATCTCCACCATCACCACCCCCTCCTCCTCGATAGTCACGTGACTGACCGGATCCCCAATCGCCCCCCCGATCTCGACTCCCCGAGCGACCGCCGCCACTGCCGCTCATCGGGGAGTCAGAGCTTCTACGATAGCGAGTGTCTGAAACAAAAATAAACGCAAACGGAAGAAGTTGGGGGGTTGGTGCACAATCTAACGCCAGCTCCCAACCAAACCTTCCTTCGCTACGCACACACACAAAGCCACACGCTTTGCTGAGAGAGACAAGGAAAAGTGTATACAGAAAATCTGCCTAATCCTAAATCATCCTTAGGTTTGTACTAATTGTCACCTTCTGTGCACTTAGTTGTTGAAACAGAAAAGATGCATAGGAATGAACTGAAATAACATGATAGACTAGAAAAACCAGAGTGCTTCTGTCCTCCAAATCAAAACACAAAATCAAAAAATCCAATTTTTTCGTTCAACAGACATATATATGGTTTGTTGGAATTTTTGAATCACATGGCGTGGGAGAACTAAAAATTATATATATCTTTAATTACCATCCTTAGTTGACCCGGAATCATCATGTCCACCGTCAGCCTCACTCTTCGCACTGCGGCGCTGTTTCTTTTCAGGAGGCGGCGGCTTATAGGCCCTGCCCTCCTCGTTGTACTGATTAAGCAGGGCCTGGGCTTCAGTCGCCTGCAGTTCCACATAGATTACGTCATCAAAGAAACCATCACTGACCGACGGCAGAGTGAAATTGGCTGTAATAAAAACAAAGAAATGCAAAAGGAAAATGAAAACCAACCAAAAGGTTAAGACAACATCGACAAAAAATTATATACAGGAAACTGGTTAAAAAGCCGAATCCTAAAAAGCTAACAATTTTCAGCAAAAGAAAAATGAAAATCAAAAGCTCAAGCCAATTTCGACAAAAAATCACAGGAAATTGGTTAAAAGCCGAAGTTTAAAAAGCTTAACAATTTTGAACACCAGATTTTCTATCAGAAAAAAGACACAACTAGTCCACGAAAGTCAATAAAAATGGAGTTTAGAAAGTGTAAAAAACAAAGTTCCTCCCACAACATCTCTCCAAATAAAATTTAGAATTAAAAACTAGCAGATGAAAATGGAAAAACTGGGATTACGCACCTATGCTAATATACCTACAATCGATAATTTTTTCAGATAGGGCAAAACAACCAGACAAAAACCTGTAAAGCTTAACATAATACTGGTTATTTATCTACCTACCACATCTACGTATTATCTAACCGTTTCTAATATAATCAACTCTTGTACGTAAATATTCGCGTACGTTAAACTTGCGTAAATATTTCTACATGTACGAATCAAAAAACCGAACAGAGCAGACAAGCTGTGCTGTTACCTGAGGCCAGGTTTCTAAAAAAATTACCGGCCCATTTTTCAGAAAACCAATAAAAGATGTGAAAAGCACAATAATTTTTTTGGAAAAATCTTTAAAGTTGTTGCCAGCTACACTTGTCGCGGAGAGCTTTAACATGAGTTAAGGAAAACTGAGTAAGGTTAGATTTTACTGGGAGGAGGTGGTTCTCACCTCAGCAACTCAAAAGGAGCCCGTGAAAACGTCAACTTTTTAGATTTTAAGGCGCTAAAATTTTTGGTACGGAGGCACCAACTGGGCTAAATGTCCTGAAGTTATTAATGCTTTGGTTATAAGCTTGCAAAATTTCACGCCAAAAATAAATAAAAACAATAAGATTATCATTTATTTGAAGGCTGAACGATTTTGGTTTCTAAGTTTTTTTAGAAACTCAGCTTTTACGGGGGCCCCGTTAGTGGCGGCCCCGGCGCATCTCTAATTCTTGGTCCAGGATAAAGCTAGCACATATCTACCGCATTCCCCTAGCAATTCCCTCCAAATAATTAGAGGATTTCAGTTTCAGAGGATAGAACAAACTAGATTTTGTCATGCTCATCAGACCTCAGCCCTCAAAATTTGCCTAAGGCCCATGTTTGCCTTACCCACACCAAAGCTCATGATAAAATCAAAAATACTGAAAGAGGACACGGGCCACTACCATACAGTGGCGCACTTACGAGGTGCTGGGGCGGCCGCCACCCACAGAGAGCAGACGTAACGGAAATGTTTGCAGTGCGGAAACAAAATTCCGAAATTTGTTACTTAATTGTATACATAACGTTTATTTTTGCATTTTAAATCTTTCCACAGCTATATATATACTTGGCAATTCCAAACATTTATGAGCCGTCGGCGCGAAATTGACTAAATTTTTACTTAATTTATGCTTATTTTTATTTTTAAAACATGTTTCCAAAAATTTTTCAGCTTTTGGATATTTAACCTCAGACGCAACACCTCCCTCCAAATTTTTAAGGTCCACCCCCTCGAAAAAACTTTCTATGTACCCCAGTGCCGTCATATATATAAATATCAAGAAAAACGTATCCCATACAGTTGGGACAACGGGTCTGTCTGTGTGGGTAATCCCAAAAACTTCCTGTATATAACGATATCTAAGACAAAAAATTTAGCCACCAAAGAACCAAGGAAAAACAAAACAAAGCTCAAAATCTCAAAAATCTGCCTAAAACTTATACAACTACAGGATAATAGAAAATAGGAGTGTTGGCCATTCCTAAGTCTACGAAATATCTGGGCCATGTCTAGAGCAAACATTTTGAGCAAATATGAGAAGAAAACAGGCGAACTAGTGGAGCAAATTTCCTAACTCAATTTGTGTAGGGCGTTGGCGCCCCTCCCCACCACAATCCAAGCTCTTCCCAAATCTCCCATGTAACTGCTTAAGCATATATCAACCTAAAATTATGCAAAATATAAGCACTTTTCCCAAGCACAGACACTAACATGATTCGCTACACATTTACATACGTATATATATATATATACGATGCATAGAAACGTCAGGCAGCCTACCTAAATGTCTAGGCTTTGCTCTACGTAAGCATTCACAGCTACATAGACAGACTCACACAGATGTAGACATTTTTTATAATTAACTAAAAAATCACCTAGTAAAACCTAGACGGCATGTTACGCACTCGTTCACGCCATAGAGTTAGGCCTATATAGATAATGTCAGTCAATATACGTAATATGTATATAATTCCTGTCGTACAAATATATAATAATCGCATATAATACGACTTATCAGTTAGTAGCTATATATACGTATATACGTGAGGAAAGTTAGAAAATAGTTAAATACAGATAGATAGATCAGAGTAGCAAGATTATTTCTGGGGAAAAGCCAAAATTGGACAGAAAATTACGTAGGAAAAAGGGCCACCTATATATAAGCAAATTCTAGCCTAGCGGGAAAAAACAGCCCATTGACCAATGCTAGAAAAATCCCATTTTCAGTGTGAGCTGCAGATATGCGCTATTATAGGTTTTTGACATCCTATCTTGAAGCGCGTCCAAAACTGCCCTAAGAACATGAGGAATTATCGTATACAAATATAATCCCCCTGCTTCTTTACAAATTTTTTTGGAATTTATATTTTTAGAAGTCGAAATTAGACCAAGAGACGAAATTAGATGGTTTCTGCCAGGCAATACAGGGGCGGTTCCAGGGAGAGGGCGTCGCGTGGAGCTCTACCGCCCTCCATCTCACCCTACGGAGTTTTCAGAGAGGCGTTTCAAAAGATTCTCCGAAGTCCGCTGCTAAGGGCGCGGTGGGTACCCGCTCTCCTAAGTTAGGAGAATGTTTTGAAACGGCATATATTCTCCTAACTAACCCCCTAAGCCCGATTTAGGAGCGCTCCTAAGCTTGCCCCCCCCAGGATTTTGACAAGGGGCAGGATATTCTGGTGGCAAAATATTGCTACAATAGGTGCCGCACCTGCGGCCAAGGACAATCTTTTTCACTAACGGCAATAACTCATAACAATGCTTACGACTAGATCAAGCTGCCAATATTTGGCATTTTTTAGTGGGGCCCCCCACTCTTCGGTTACCTCCTCCAATTTTGGGGTCGCCCAAAGTATCAAAAAATAGGTGTTTGAGGTCAAATTTTCAATATTTACTCAACTTTTAGCTAATTTATGGACTTATAAGTTCATTTTAAGCTTAAAAACAGCGATTTTTTGGGTTTTTACCTTAAAAATGCTAATTTTTCGATAAAACCTTAGGTATATTTATACCTTTGGCTCGCCCCCTCCCCACTTCCCCCCTCCCTGGGGGGGGGGGGCGAAATCCCCCCCACTTTCAAAACCCTAAAAAATGCCAGAATATGGTCGGCATTTCGACTCCTCATGCCAGTAAGTTTTGGGTAAAATTTCAAAACAGTGGGTAGTTTCTCCCGTTTTACTATCCATAATATTCCTATTTCAGAAGTTTTCAGAGGCTAGAAAACTTTATGAAGAAAAAAGTTTAACACGGAAAAAACCACAAAAGAACAAAAAGTATATATACATTTCTGATCTGGCTCTCTACCTTCCTATCAACCTAATATTACGGTATATAGTAAAAACATACGTATGAATATAGAGATATGTACGTATATAAATATAAATCAGGTATATATATTTATACAAGTAGGTATATAGGTAGGTATATACGTGCATAATTACGTACACAAAAGTATATATATATATACCACGTGCTAGACACGTACATAATACCTAAACTGTTATATACCTCCTAAGTCAAAAAATCCCTAACAAAACATAATCAATCTATGCATCCCAGTTCCCCCGCCCAAAAAAGTGGATGACACTTTGACTTTGACACTCACCTTTCATTTCAAGGACCGCCTCAGGAGGTATAACTTTCCCCTCCTCCTGGGCCTGTTTTCGACAACGGAGGGCAAAATCGTCTTCATTGGGAACGATCACAACGGCGCGACGGGTAAACTCTTTGAAGGGCTGCATTTTCCGACGCCGGGCCGACGGATAAACATTCGTCTAATACAATAGTTAGTATAGTCAAAATATAATTGAGGGACGGAATATTAACGGTATACTCAAGAGAATAATTTTATAGGATAAAAATCAGGTTTTTTGTCCTAACACCTATATCACCCTTTGGCTGCGCCTTAGCCAGTCGTCACCCAATGCTGTTAAGGTCTCTCTCATAACTTCCCGACCTCTTTTTCCAGTTTTTAGCCGCCCACTCCCACTTACTCAATACGTAGGATACGTAGCTACATAAACATATATACATATGCGTAGGTAGGATAAGCTAAACTAAAGGAGATAAGGTGGCTAAAAACTAAAAAAGCAGCCGGTGTAAGAGCGGCCTAACAGGGGGCGCGACCAACCAGGGCGAGGTGACTTTTTAGAGATACAGGGGGCGCAAATGGGAGGGGGAGATTAAGCAATATACACCATAGTATGGCTTCGGAAGCGCATGACTTCATAGAACTAGAAAAATACAAAAGTAGAACAATTAGAAACAATACAATAATGTTGTTCACCAGTGAACAAGCAACTGCGTAATATACTAAACAAGCGTTGCGCATCGTTCAAGTATTACTTACAACGATTGCAGGACCAAATATAGTACAAATTATAGTACGCTGCCTCTAAAACACACTCACACACTCAAGCATTCCTTTTACAAATATGTTGACATTTACAAATTTGTTCTGTAGTGTTGTGTTTACGAACATATCATACGTTGAAACAATGCCTTCAAATAGATTTACCTAACGTACGTACGTATCGTGCGCAGCTAAGGTTTACGTAATGGAACTATATAATGACATACTTAGCTAAACAAAGCGGCCTATCTGCTTAGTAATACCGCAGCACTATATACTACAACCACACATACCAGAACCATGCATTACACTACACTCAGAGCTGCATACACATTTGCATCCAAAAATATATATTGCACCAAATGCACAAAGAACGTCAAACATTAACACATACACACATAATATATATATAAGATAGATCATTCCTCTCAGTGATTTCAAAAACTTATCCACAAACAAGAATTCAGACTCCTTTAGTTTCCGAATTTTCAAACTTTTAAACGGTCATGGTACGAGAGTGCCCCTTCTTATAAATTTCGTATTCTCAAATCTCCCTATCTACACATAACCAAGCCAAAAGACAAATTTATCGGTTTTTCAATTTATATAATTTAAAACTTCAAAATATAAAAAATCAGCTTCAAAAATATCTAAATTTAGCTATTTTAAAATACTGATTTCTTCTGTACAGCGTTTTTGAATCGTTGTAATTTTTCTAATTTTGGTATTGGAAAAGAAATCATCTAAAAATGCCCTTCTAAAAACAAGTAATAAAAATGCTCCCCTGGAGCATGAAAAAGTAATATGGGTAGTGGTGAGGTTGTAAAATTAAGAGAGGACTAGTCTTAAAAATGCTTAATATGGGGCTAGGTTCAAAAAAAGAAGAGGACTAGGTTGTGGGCGAATTAATATGGGCACAGCTTCGCCGAGCAACCCATATTCGCGGACTGAAAAAGTTATACATTTTTATACGTACCAATGTTCAGATTTAGTTACGGTACGTAAATAATATACGACTATGATAAATGAGTTTTAGTGGAAGCAAAGATTTCTTTCGATAAACTCTTAATATTTATCTACTGAGCGTTTTAACCATTTATAAGAAAAGTATATATTTCAACACTAACTTCAGGATCAGGACACTCTCCGACGATCTTCTATTTCTATTCAACCGTTAGCGTTACAATCATAGCCTTGGTTTTTTTCTCGTTGCTTGTCGTAGTCCAGCACAACCAAATTATATACTATATAGTCAGGCCCGCACCCAGGATTTTGAAAAGGGGGGGTCCAACGTAAAACGCGACGGGGGGTCTGGGGGGCGGAGCCCCCCAGAAGTTGAAGAATTTTTGCATTTTTGCCAAAAAACAGGACATTGGACGTTTATTTCAAGCAAAAAGTGAATTATCGCGCCGAAGGCGCGAAAATTTTTTAAAAATAGCTGTTTTTGCCATAAAAATGGCAAAAATTATCCATTTTGTCATCCCAAAGGGGGGTCTAGACCCCTTGAACCCCCCCCCTGGGTGCGGCCTTGTATATAGTTTACGTATATATAACTGTTGGAATTGTAATTATTGACTGACATTAATTGCTTTGTATATGGCAATCGCCATGGCGAAGCGTGAAAGCCCGCGAATATGGGTTGCTCGGCGAAGCTGTGCCCATATTAATTCGCCCACAACCTAGTCCTCTTCTTTTTTTGAACCTAGCCCCATATTAAGCATTTTTAAGACTAGTCCTCTCTTAATTTTACAACCTCACCACTACCCATATTACTTTTTCATGCTCCAGGGGAGCATTTTTATTACTTGTCCTTCTGTCATTTTAAAGGTTCCCTTTCCAGCAGTGAGCTAACGCAGATAAGGGAGCTTGAACAATGG
>JASAND010030272.1:0-11283 GCA_030248195.1 Trissonchulus latispiculum | reverse complement strand
TGAAGTTAACTATCATGAGGCTAATTATCAGAAATGGAAGTTAATTATCATGAGGCTAATTGTCACAAATTGAAGCTACTTAAATTGAGGCTAATTATCTGAAGTTGAAGCTAATTATCATGAGGCTAATCACCATATGACTAATTATCAGAAATTGAAGCAAATTATGGTGAGGCTAATTATCAAAACATGAAGCTGATTATCATGATGATAATAATCATGAGGCTAATTATCAGAAATTAAAGCTAATTATCATGAGGCTGATTGTCAGAAATTGAAGATAATTATCATGAGGCTAATTATCAGAAGTTGAAGCTAATTATCAGAAGTTGAAGCTAATTATCATGAGGCTAATTATCAGAAATTGACGCTAATTATCATGAGGATAATTAATGTGAGGCTGATTATCAGAAATTGAAACTAATTATCAGGAGGCAAATTGTCAATAAATGCAGCTAATTATAGTGCGGTTAATTACCATGAGGCTGATTGTCAGAAATTGAAGATAATTATCATGAGGCTAATTTCCATGCGGCAGATTATCATGAGGCTAATTATCAGAAGTTGAAGCTAATTATAATGAGGCTAGTTATCAGGAGGCAGATTATCAAAACATGCAGCTAATTATCATGAGGCTAATTAATCTGAGGCTGATTATCATAAATTGAAGCTAATTATCTGAGGCTAATTATTATGATTTGATTATCATAAATTGAAGCTAATTATCCTAAGGCTAGTTATAAAGAGGCTAATTATCAGAAGTTGAAGTTAATTATCATGAAGATAATAATCATGAGGCTAATTATCATGAAGCAAATTATTATAATCTGATTATCATTAATTGAAGCTAATTATCCTAAGGCTAATTATCACGAGGCTAATTATCAGAAGTTGAAGCTAATTATCAGAAGTTGAAGCAAATTATCATGAAGCTAATTATCATGAGGCTAATTATCAGAAATTGAAGATAATTATCATGAGGCTAATTGCCATGCGGCAGATTATCATGAGGCTAATTATCAGAAGTTGAAGCTAATTATAATGAGGCTAGTTATCAGGAGGCAAATTATCAAAACATGCAGCTAATTATCATGAGGCTAATTAATCTGAGGCTGATTATCATAAATTGAAGCTAATTATCTGAGGGTAATTATTATGATCTGTCTATCATAAATTGAAGCTATTTATCCTAAGGCTAATTACCACGAGGTTAATTATCAGAAGTTGAAGCTAATTATCATGAAGCTAATTATCATGAGGCTGATTATCAGAAATTGAAGCTCTTTATCATGAGGCTAATTATCAGAAGTTGAAGCTAATTATCACGAGGCTAATTATCAGAAGTTGAAGCTAATTATCATGAAGCTAATTATCATGAGGCTGATTATCAGAAATTGACGCTACTTATCATAAGGCTAATTATCAGAAGTTGAAGCTAATTATCATGAAGCTAATTTTCGTGAGGCTAATTATCAGAAGTTGAAGCTAATTATCATGAGGCTGATTATCAGAAATTGACGCTACTTATCATAAGGCTAATTATCAGAAGTTGAAGCTAATTATCACTATTATCAGAAGTTGAAGCTATATTAATCGTGAGGCTAATTATCATGAGGCTAATTATTATAATCTGATTATCATTAATTGAAGCTAATTTTCCTAAGGCTAATTATCACGATTCTAATTATCAGAAGTTGAAGCTCTTTATCATGAGGCTAATTATCAGAAGTTGAAGCTAATTATCACGAGGCTAATTATCAGAAGTTGAAGCTAATTATCATGAAGCTAATTTTCGTGAGGCTAATTATCAGAAATTGAAGCTATTTATCCTAAGGCTAATTACCACGAGGTTAATTATCAGAAGTTGAAGCTAATTATCATGAGGCTAATTATCAGAAGTTGAAGCTAATTATCATGAAGCTAATTTTCGTGAGGCTAATTATCAGAAGTTGAAATTAATTATCACGACGCTAATTATCAGAAATTGAAGCTAATTATCATGAGGCTAATTATCAGGAGGCAAATTATCAATAAATGCAGCTAATTATAGTGCGGTTAATTATCATGAGGCTGATTATCAGAATTTGAAGATAATTATCATGTGGCTAATTGCCATGCTGCAGATTACCATGAGGCTAATTATCAGAAGTTGAAGCTAATTATAATGAGGCTAATTATCAGGAAGCAAATTATCAAAAAATGCGGCTAATTATCATGAGGCTAATTATTATAATCTGATTATCATTAATCTGAGGCTAATTTCAGGCTAATTATCGCAGTTCATTTATTATCATTTGAGGCTAATTGTTATCAGAAGCTAATTGAAGCTAATTATCCTAAGGCTAATTATCACGAGGCTAATTATCAGAAGTTGAAGCTAATTATCATGAAGATAATAATCATGAGGCTAATTATCAGAAATCGCAGTTAATTATCATGAGGCTAATTATCAGAAGTTGAAGCTAATTATCATGAAGCTAATTATCGTGAGGCTAATTGTCAGAAGTTGAATCTAATTATCATGATGCTAGTTATCAGAAATTGAAGCTCTTTATCATGAGGCTAATTATCAGAAGTTGAAGCTAATTATCACGAGGCAAATTATCAGAAGTTGAAGCTAATTATCATGAAGCTAATTATCATGAGGCTGATTATCAGAAATTGACGCTATTTATCATAAGGCTAATTATCAGAAGTTGAAGCTAATTATCATGAAGCAAATTATTATAATCTGATTATCATTAATTGAAGCTAATTATCCTAAGGCTAATTATCACGAGGCTAATTATCAGAAGTTGAAGCTAATTATCATGAAGATAATAATCATGAGGCTAATTATCAGAAATCGCAGTTAATTATCATGAAGCTAATTATCGTGAGGCTAATTATCAACAAATGCAGCTAATTATAGTGCGGTTAATTATCATGAGGCTGATTATCATAAATTGAAGATAATTATCATGTGGCTAATTGCCATGCTGCGGATTACCATGAGGCTAATTATCAGAAGTTGAAGCTAATTATAATGAGGCTAGTTATCAGGAGGCAAATTATCAAAACATGCAGCTAATTATCATGAGGCTAATTAATCTGAGGCTGATTATCATAAATTGAAGCTAATTATCCTAAGGCTGGTTATAACGAGGCAAATTATCAGAAGTTGAAGCAAATTATCATGAAGCTAATTATCGTGAGGCTAATTGTCAGAAGTTGAATCTAATTATCATGATGCTAGTTATCAGAAATTGAAGCTCTTTATAATTAATCAAATTGTGGATTTCGATTTTAAGGATATGAGGAGATAGGTTCGGTGTGTTGCAGCTTAGTTCACTTTATCGTGGTTGCTCGTAAAGCATTGTGATTTTATGTTAACCAGTTTCTTAATATACAAACAAACAAACAATTTTTAAATATACGTCTGATTTTCAATTATTTCCTGCAACCCGAAAGTGCATTTATCGACGGGTCCTTGCAAACTCCAACTTGCAAATTCACAAACGAGTCCTTTATTTCAGGGATCGTACAGTGATCACACAGTTTTACCCTAAATCAGAGATGCTAGGTCATCCCAATTATGGTCTTGGTTCGATTGTGCCTGGGTGGCTCAATCGGTAGAGCGTTAGCCTAGATCGCCAAAGGTTGTGGGTTCGATCCCCACCTCAGGCCCGAATTTTTCGAGTCTGAGGTAGGTGCTGTAGTGACACATCTTAGTTTCGTTTGTTCTTTCATTTGTCTTAACTAAAACAACGAAAATTGTACACAACAGGTATTTCAGCTTTGTATAGTATTCTACCACTCATGTCCTCGTAATATCATACCTTGCTATTTTGATTTTCAAGTTCATTACTTTTAGAGAACCTACTGCAGTGAGGGGCCCATGTCACGTTTTGGCGACTCAATTATATGGAAACCGATTGTTGATGGTCACTTGATCGTAAAAGATCCGGAGCAAATGGAGCGATTCCAGTTTTGGCAAAAACCAACGCTAATCGGAGTTACAAACAATGAAGCAGAACTGTTCTGTAAGTAGTTAAGACTGGAATTACTGTACTGAAAGTTTAGACAACAAAGTAGAACCGGCTAGTCTACAATCTACAAAGTAGAAGCAGTTAAAAATGCTGGAGTTTAGTACTCAATTCAAAATGTTCCCTCAGATACCTATTTAGACGGCTTTGTTATGGAGGAGTACTTTTTTCAGCAATTTCAGCATTTCAGCAACACAAGGCTAAATTTTTCAAACAAATACAGGCTTAGCTCTAACGTTATTAACATAACTACTTTAACATCCACTTTAACCAGTGTGGTAAACTTATCTGCGCTTTAGGTGCTCAACACCCCTCGGTATCAGGCATTTTTGCGGCCAAAAAGTGTCAGTTTGTTCCGGATGTGGCCAATGAGAACCTCTGGCATCGACTGATTCGTGAAAATGTTCAAAGTGACGATTTGGAATCCATAATTGATCGTGCCACCGAAATATACCTTGAATCCAAGGACGAGACGGGCTACTATAGAGCTGCCATGAAGGTATGAGCATTTTAAATTGTTTAGATTACACATTTTTGCGAAAAGGCAAAGAGTTTTTAAATATCTCTCAAATCCTAAAAAATCGTTGACAAACTGTTGACCGTTAAAACTATTTCAGCAGTGTGTTCGAGAAATTTGAAATAATAGCAACATTCACTGATTTCTAATCAAGCACTTAATTTTTGATTAATTTCATTAAAAAACAGCAAGCATTCATTGATTAATTCATTCATTCATAATTAAGAGTAGACGATCTTAAAATTTTGGAACCTTTCCAGGGTAGTCGTTGACAACTTTTGAAGTCATGATCAACTACCCTAAATCAGGCTAAACTATGGGGGTTGAGTTTATTGTTCTGAGAAATATTTTAATTGATTTGGCTACCCTTTGACAACCAGCAATTTGGTTACCATTTCGCGTGACATGACATAAGTTCCCCCTTTTGTTCAACGTATATATATCTACAGCGATACTTATATTAAATACCAGCTACCTGACAAAATCAAAGTTTAATATTTTTGCCAACTACGAACGAACAATTTGATCGGAAGAAATCTTTATAAAATTATTAAATCTGAACTGCATTCAAGCTTGTTGTGAATTGTGTTGGGGAGAACTCAGACTTTGTTATGATTCTGTAGTAGCAATCTTGACAATAATATTTTGTTTTTTGCAGTTTCTAGCGGACGCAGAAATAGTCTACCCGACTTATCGTGATGCCATGCTGCGAACTGGCAGTGGAGGGAAGGTTTGGTTCTACACCTTTGATTACTACAATCCTACGATGTTTGCGGAAATTCCTGGTTTGCAGGGTAGGCAAATTGAGTTTCCAAATCTGGTACAACGTAATTTGTTCAGTTGCCGAACTTCCTATATTTTCCTATATTAACTTCCTATATATTAAAAGAACACTGCGTTTATTAAAGCAAGCCGCCTATACAATAGTGTTGTTTCAGTAGCCGATTTTAGTTTCAGTTTCAGTTTTAGTTTCAGTCGGTGGTTCGAAATAATTTCAGTTTCAGTTTCAGTTTCAGTCGACGGACCAAAATAGTATCAGTTTCAGTTTAAGTTTCAGTCGGCAACGTAAAATAATTTCAGTTTCAGTTTTAGTTTCAGTCGGAGTTTCAGTTTCAGTTTCAGTTCGCTTGAAAAACAACGGTAACGGTTTCCAGCTCTCTGAGTCAATATAAAGCAAAATTTAATGTTTATTCAGCCTCTCTTACAGCAATGTCAACAGAATCGAAGTTCAAAACCTTAAAAATTTCAAGATTTAAGGAAAGACTGAAACTAAAATCAGTCCGAGTTTCAGTCGGTAGCCAATATAGTTTCAGTTTCAGTTTCAGTTTCAGGCGGCTGCCTAAAAATGTTTCAGTTTCAGTTTCAGTTTCAGTGACTGAAACTGTAACCTGTACAAACTAAAACCTAGTTTCAGTTTCAGTTTCAGTGACTGAAACATCACTACTATACAAGTACTGCAAATCAGCGCTAAGCTAAATTTAACACTCTTTAACAATAAGGAAACCATATATACAAAATTAGCAAGGAGCGAACAACAATAGGGTGTTCAGCTGGCAAGGTTACAGCAACTGATGAGAAATCCGAAAGTAGTTCCTATTTCAAATAGTTCTTTAGTCAAAAAGGACTAGATAGAAGAAGGTCTGAGCTAGTATCGAAATCGCAGGTTGAATGCTAGCAGCTACTCGGCCGGCAAAGTACTACGGAAGACTTGATGTACGAATCTCGAGTACTGTCATAAATCCTGCCGAATGTATTTATCGTTATATGTGAAAGGTTGAAATCAGGATTGAAAGATGTGAAGAAAAGTGTCCAGGGCGGGGATCGAACCGCCGAGTTTTGGATTAAGAGTTGAACTCTCTACCGCTTGCGCCACACCCCCGGACAGAAAGATCTTTGAATTTTAAGGTTTATTGTACACTTGGGGGCTAGAGTCGACATCTACTGTGAATCTTATAGACGCCCTAGTGCGAACTGTTACTTAACCGATTCTAGTTAAACATAATTAATTGTGGCTTGGTGGAGTTACTATTATCGTGGGATATTATACCTACAACTATGACTAACTTAATAAGCAAGTCTTCGCTAGTTGCCTAGTTTAGTGACAAGTGTTTGAAAACAGGCTGCAGTACCCTAGCCCAAAATATCAAACAAAAGTGACCTAATTTTCGCTCGGCATTCATTGTTCAATGTTTCAGAGGATGCGAAACTTCTTTTGAGGTATCCTATATTCTTTTCTTTTTTCCTTATTTCTTTTCCTTTTTATTCGTGTTTAGGTGCACTGCATGCTCTGGAGTTGCATTACTTCATCTCAGGATCACTGGCAGCCTTCTATCCATTTGAATGGACAGAAGTGGATCACAAAATGGCCGGCATTTTGGGCTCATATTTTACAAACTTTGTTAAACATGGGTAAGCAGCTTGGCGGATCCAAAGGAGTCACTTTTAATTTTTAGTAGATTACTTTTTGTGACATCAGCTACCGTGTTAGCTTGCCCTTCAAACTCAAATCATCAAACGAGGACTCCTGCATTGGATCGGCTTTTGAACACAAAGCTAGAGGCTAAGACGGGCAGAAAGACATCCTTTGCATTTAAAAAAGTTTGTTTTGTTTTTGTAGAAAAAAACTAGTTTTTTTCAGAAAACCTGATCTGAACGAATCCGCCTGGCCGCCTCTCTCAAGCACTAGGCACCATAATATGGTGCTGAGGCCGGAGCCAGGACTTACTACTGGAATTTTTGAGCAACGAATGAACCTGTGGGAACAGATTGTTGCCGGCAATTTGAAGGCAACCCGCAGCAAACAGTCAATGAAATCAGAACTTTAGGATTTAGTAAATCATCTCTTTATTAGGATAGTGTATTTCGTTTCGATTGTAATCGCTTCGTATGTGCCAATTAATAAAAGAAATAGTGTAGTGATTACAAGAAATTATATAACCAGACGTATGTTGTAACAAAATAGGTAAATTGAAATTGAAATATCCCAGGTTTTGACAGGTAGTACATAAATTGAACTGAATTGAAGTTAGCTTGAGTCGTCATGATTCTAGCAGGAAGTTTCTATGATTCTTGAATCGTGTTTAGTTTTAGTAGCACAGCATGGTAAAAGTTAAGGTTGTATTTTATTTAATATCGGTAATTACCTGTTAACAGTTGCCAAGACCAACACATTCCAGAAACTTTACGATAACAGTTGTACACATTTAAACGCAGTTATTTCAATAATGCCTTTTCACTGTTCAATAAACGTTTGATTCAGTTTGTATCCTAATTAATTATGGATTAGCTGTTAGCTGCCTGTGCTGAAAAGATGTATATAGGGAGTTTCGGGGTCGTAGAACAAGAATCTGAAGTCCATTTTTCGATTCAGCTTTTCGTTAGCTCAGTATAAGCTAAAGATGTAAGCTTAAGATATAAGCCTATACTGAGCTAACGAAAAGCTGAATCGAAAAACCGACTTGAGATTCGTGTTCTACGATCCAGAAAACAGCTATTTACATCTTTTCAGCAAAATCGAAGACAAAAAATTTTCGGTTTCCCTTGGTCCCCCCTTAGAAATCGAAAAAAATCGAATTTCGCGAAAACGAGAAATTTCGCGATATTTGAACTCAGCGTGGTCGAAAACATACCCACGCCAAATTTTAGCTAATTTGGTCAAGTTATAAGGATTTTGAGTAGTGGCGGGGTAATCGAGATAAGACCCCTGGGCTGTAGTTCCAGGTAAGAGAAAGCGTGTTCTTACAAGTTCTTACATGTTCAGCAATAGCAACTGATAAGCTCGTCAAATAGCGGCTGGTTTGATTGGCAACATTTTGTGCCAAACTTTTGATGAAGCATGCAAACGGCCTGACTGGTTCTTGCTGTACTGATATGGACCTGAAGGGAAAAGTTGCTATCATTACTGGTAAGCGTAAGCTTCGATTTGTTTCCAGCTTTTGCCAATTTTAAAGCAATCATCTTCAAACAATGTAAAGATTTACACCTGGAAATATCTGCGTCTTGCTGCATGTCATGGGGGTGCGTGCAATGTAATCATTCGCTAAAGGGTAAAAAGTATCCAGGCTTTTAAAATGAAGCGTAACATGTCTCTTTTTCTGACAAAAAAATTGAAAAAGAAGCTGTTTCAAATTTTTCTGACATGTCGAGAGCTACCAGTTATGCCATTCAGCGAACTTTAGAAAATAACTGCGGACATTTTAGTTTCTTGAGTACGACGTCGTGAAGTTATCAGAAAGAAACTATCAGAATGTTTAAATGACGATCGTAACAAATGATTCGTGTTTTAAGGCAATGTCCAATTTTGAGCACATTTAGCGGATCTAGTGGGCTAAGATTAGAAGATTGCTGGGGCCTGTCTGTGTTGGCCTTTATTTATGTTGATAAGGTAGAGTTTAGGAGCAGCACTCTAGCTCGGATGCTTATTCCTGCTCATATCACTAGGTAGTTGTTGGTGAACTATCGCAGATGTCGTAGACATACAATAAAATCAGCATGAATTTTGGCTCTGCACATAATTTTGTGAACAATGAAATGGTTTAGCTTAGAAGCAGACATTGGAACAGTTGCAAACGATCCTGTGGGTACTTACTTCTCTTCATATTTCAGCTTTCTTTAAATAGATGCTACACAATCCCTTGAAAAATGGTCGTATTTCGACAAAGTTATATTGTAAAAATTGTGGAAACAGGACTCCTAATTAAAAATGATCCATCTTGAATTTTATTTGCCTTCTTATTTTTGTTGTCATTTTAAGCTTGCTCAAAAAATTGAATGGATAAATAAAATAGGTGATTTTACAGAAAAGAACGAGCTTTTAAGTCAAACTATTAAAATATTCTCCACAATACAATGCAAGGTATGAATTAGGCTTGCAAAATGCGACACTTTGAAAGTGAAATAGCTTTGAAGGACTACAGTTGGACTACAACTACAGCAAGGATTATGTCGTACCTCGCAGCTACAAGCAGCTCGAGGCTCGTGGCTACAGTCGCAGCAAGCTAGAAGGAGTTCATATCCAAACTGAACTGACAATGAATTAATGACGCGTTTTATTTATTTATTAATTAATTAATGACGGACAAACACATGATCCAGGGCGAGGCCCACTCTGGTGTCTCCAACCTCACTGGGTGTGAAAGTCAGATGTACTGTAAGAAATGAAATTGTCACTTCAACACCTGAAGCATAAGTTGCAATATTTGTTTATAGGTGCTAGTTCGGGAATTGGCCGGGAGACAGCCGTTAGCCTGGCAAAGTTAGGATGCTTTGTGACCATCACTGGAAGGAATGCTGACAACCTCAACAAGACAAAAGAGGCTTGTATTGCCGCTGGACTAGAGCCTGGACAGGTAGCAAAGCCATGAAGAATAATTTGAAAGGATGAAATGATTTCTTACCATAGTGGCTGTATTCACTGTGATATGACTTCGCGCAAAACTATAAAAACTATCCCTTCAAAATTAAGAAAATATTTTGGGGTGTTCAAAATTGTCTCTAGTGGTGCATCGGAACTTACTCTTAACCTCGACCTGTTGTGACGTAATAGAAATTTGAAATAGTTTAGACGTTGTGTGACCACAATAAGAAATTTTGCTGAGTCTGTAGTTTCCAGAAATCGATGTTTTAAGCCTTAAAGTTAAAGGTTCGCGGCCTTTATTTAACTGACAAGTCTTAAAGTTTAGTTCTACATGAGGCGCCAAATTTACTTATTGCAAACTTAGAGATGTGGGGCAGAACATGATCTTGTCTGCTCCAAGTACCCTGCATTCATTCACATCTTGTGAAAAGTCGTGAACGAAAAAGCCGAAAAGCTTTGAGCTGCTGTGCTACGCACGTCCTCACTTCAGGGTGAAGAATATATACACGATGATAAACGAAAGAAAGAAGGATGTCACTACAGCACCTCCGACCCGAAACATTCGGGCCTTTGGCTAACTAGGCCAACGCTCTACCAATTGAGCCACCCAGGCACAATAGAACCAAGCTTAAGTTTGAATTCGTTCCCAAACTGCAGTGACACGAGACACTTCAGTGAAACCTGAAGTCGAAAATCCTTTTGGGACTTACTTTGATTGAAAGTTTGACTAGAGTTGGATACCCATTTACACCTGCAGTGCTAGATTTAACCATACCTGAACGGGAGGTCAAATTTCACTGACCCTTGTGGAAGCAAATTTGGGTACCCCTTGTGAGAGCGATTTTTCTGAGGGGTACTTTTTAAAGCGATTTTTAAGCGATTTTTGCCATTTTTTAACAAAAAACTGCTATTTTTTAGCCAAAACGCGTTTTTTGGACGTTTTTTAGCTAAAAATATTAATTTTCAGTGAAAAATTCCGGCGAAGCCGGAAAATTTTTTGGAAATTTTAGTCGCAAAACCTAATTTTTGGCAAAATTTCTAACCCCTGTAAGCCAATTTTCTTACCCCTTGTGGTTGCAATTTCGCCACCCCTGGGGGGCGAGTTCGGGGTGGGGGGGGGGGAAATTTCCCCCCCCCCTTTCCCCCCCCTTGTCCACCTGTGGATTTAACTCATGTTGGGCTAGGCTAAAGTATTATTAAACTAAATTGCTTTGATGAGTATTGATATTAAGCAATATAGCTTCAATTTCAGATTCGCACAGTGGTTGGCGATATTACTACAGAGAGCGTTCGAAAAGCTTTAATCCAGACAGCTTTGGAAATATCTGGAAAACTAGATATTTTGGTACTTTAACCTTTATCTGTGAATATTAATGTAGTACTTT